>PVJS01026125.1:0-27258 GCA_004027185.1 Glis glis | reverse complement strand
TCTCTCTCTCTCTCCCTGTCTCTCTCTCTCTCTCTCTCTCTCTCCCTGTGTCTCTCTCTTTCTCTCTACCTAGTGAGGCCCTCCGCAACTTCATGAGACCCGGTTTCAAAATAAAGTATAATAAAATAGGGCCGGGGGTATAGTGCGGAGGTAGAACACCCCTGGGTTCAATTCCCGGTACCGCAAAAAAAAAATAGAAGCTTATTTTTATTTGCAATCTTATTGGCCCAGTAATCAGTAAGGCAGACTCAATATTCTTCTTATACATATTTTATAACAGATTTTCTCTCCTTGGTTGAACAATGTTTATTTTCATATTCACATCAGTATATCACAATTGTGGTGGTAGATGGTTATGACCACCTTTTAAACAAAAATAGGCCAAAATCTTTTGTAAAAATGGAGACATATTTCAGAATATGCGTGCATATTTCAGCACACGTGTATCTGTATTTTTTTATAAGACTATACCTTCAGGTAAAGTTACAAAAAACTATACATGCTAATCTATAGTCTCAGGACCCTACTTCCCGAGGATCATGAGCCAGCTAGAACCCCAGTTTTCTCTAAGAAACCTTTTGCCTATTCAACCAAGTGAGTCGAGAAGTAGCATTTTACTTCCAAATATGTTCGACCCCTGAACCGAATGTCACATTGCCACTCAGAGAAGCACCAGGAGGAGCGATGGCCCCGTCTACAAGTCAAAGAACCTCAATAAACATTCTGTGGTCATATCCGAAGGAAACATGTCACAGGACTGCATTTCTTCATAACTTGATTCACTGATGATAAAATATGTGTGTGGTGCCGAAAACTTAGAAAATACAGAAAAATAGGTAAAAATCATCCGGGATTCCCCCCGCAATTAACAAGGAACACTTTGACAAGTTTTCTTTCTGCTCTGCATGATATACTATAGATGACAGCCAGTCCTTGTCTCAGTTTTTTTTTTTTTCCGGTACTGGGGATTGAATTCAGGAGTTTTCTACCTCCAACCTACACCCACAGCCCATTTTATTTTTTATTTTTGAAACAGGGTCTCACTAAGTTGATGAGAGTCTCTATGAGTTGCTGAGGCTGGCCTTGAACCTGCCATCCTCCTGTCTCAGCCTCCCAAGTACTGGGATTCTAGGTATGTACCACCACACCTGGCTCCTAGACTCAATTCCGATTCCTGATTTCTCTTTCTCCTCATCAAAAGTATTTTCCCCTGTGATTAAAACCTCCTCATGTCACACATTTGGAAATCCCTTATCTGTGCCGCTCCCAAGCAGGATGTAAAATATTTCATAATCAGAAATTAACCACAGCCCAGAGCTGGCCAACTCTGAGAAGTTCCAGCGCCATCGAGTTGTCGTAGCCGAAGTATTTATATAGCACCTCTCGCTGAAATGCTCTGGCGGGTGACAAATGGCCTCAGTTAATTGAAAATGAAACAGAAGCATTTCCTCCGTAGGAAGGTCTGGGGTCACTGGCCAACATGCCTGAACAGAAATTAAACTTGTCAGACCATCCAAAGACTTGGACGGACAGAGCCTGGGACGGCTTGATGTGTCTGCTCTCTCACAGCTTAAGCTACTAGAGGATCGGTTACAAGGGCATCTGTTTAAGAGGAAGAGCAGGGAAATGACATTGAAATTTATGAACATTCGGTTTGTAAAAATTTATTTTAAAATATAATAGAGACATTTATGTCAGATTAAAATGTCTACACTAACTTTTATTGTGCCGAGTGTTATAATACCCTAACAAACTAAAATCTCTTGAAGAGTTGGGCTGCTTGATTAGAATTTATTTCTATGGTGTGGTGGTGTATACCTGTAATCCCAGTACTTGGGAGGCTGAGATAGGAGGATCACAGGGTTGAATCTGGCCTTAGCAACTAAGGGAGACCCTTATAGTAACTTAGCGAGACCCTTTATCAAAATGAAATATAAGGCTGGGCATGGTGGCGCATGCTTGTAATCCCAGCACTTGGGAGGCTGAGACAGGAGGATCACAGGTTCTCTGCCAGCCTCAGCTACTTAGTGAGGCCCTCCACAACTTAGTGAGACCCTGTTTCAAAATAAAGAATAAAATAATAGGGCTGGGGGTGTAACTCGGAAGTAGAAGGCCCCTAGGTTCAATCCCTAGTTCCACAAAAAAATAAATTAATTAATTAAATAAATAAATAATAAAAGGGCTGGGTTGTAGCTTGGAGGCAGAACACCCCTGGGTTCAGTTCCCAATATTCTACCCCAAAAAATAAGAGAATTAATTTCTTTGTAAGGAAATCTAGCAACTTTCTTCAAAGTCAGACCCACAAGTTGTACATTTTCTGGAAGGCAGAAGATAAAACTGAGTGGAGGAAAGTCAATCCAAACAGATTGTTTACGTTGTTTACGAAGAAATAAAGTTAAATATTCCCTTAATATTGATACCTAAGCTGGGTGTGGTAGTACACTCCTGTAATCCTAGTACTTGGGAAGTTGAGACAGGAGGATCTCAGGTTTGCATCCAGCCTCAGCAATTTAGTGAGACTCTTAGCAACCTAGTGAGACCCTGTTTCAAAACAAAAAAATAAAAAGGGCTGAGGGGGTAGCTCAGGGGTAGAGCACCCCTGGGACTCAGTACCTATCTACAATCTGCCCATTGACATTACTATTTTTGCTTTATTTCCCAATCATTGATCTCCCTGCAACCATCCTAACTCCGCCTCTTAAACAACACAGATGGCCTGAGCCATCTCACTTGATGTAAGTCTGACTACATTCTTCTTTGCTCAAAGCCCTTTCTTGGGGCTCAAAAGCAAAAGCAAAAACAAACAAACAAAACCCTAAAGTGTGACACTTGGACAGGCTGAGCTGGAGATACAGTGGTGGGACGAAGCTCGGTGACCTCCCTACCCTTCCTGCTGACCCCCGCCCCCACCACATGGCCCTGGATCTTTTCTCTCTAGCAGGCTCAAGACTCTGATATCCCCTTAAGACTGAACCTACCACACAGAGCACAACCGCCTTTCCTCTCCTTCCTGAAATCTCATCATCCACCACTGAAAAGAGGACTGAGGAGTCTGACCACATCTGGATGGACAGCGGTGGCAAGATAACATCTGTCCCTTGGGTTCATTCAGACTCTAAGGAAACCACTTTCACAAGCCCTGTTCTATTCCCTGGGCCCATTCATTCTCCCTGGTCATCACTTACGATCCCTCAAAATTGCCTGCATTTCCCCAACTTCCTTTTCCTCTAAGAAGAAAGATAGGTGTGTCCACATCTGGACAGAAAGGGGACACCTTCCCAAGGCCCCGACACCCCGGAGCAGCAGCCTCGTAATAACCCCCAGATCTGTGTGATCTGGGACCCCTTCCCTCACGTCCCCTCCACTTCCCGAGGACTCTTAAAACCAAGTTAGGAAAGAGCCACTCCCCAAGGCAGAACTTCTACAGAAACCAGTGTTGGGAGAGAGAGAGACAGAGACAGAGAAAGAGAGAGACAGAGACACTACCCAGTTCTCTAGCCACTGCCAAAGCCAAACCAAAGTAACCACACTGCAGACTAAACAGAAGGATCATTCAGTACATGGAAACATCTGAACGAAAAGCGGTCTGGGCGTAGAGGCCTGGAGTAGAGGCCTGTGGAGGCTGGTAAAAAGAAGGCGTACGTCCGGGCATCTTCTTTCTGTGACTGACATATTTCATGTGATTCAACGTTCACAAATCTGTATATTCTAATAAGATGTCCAAGTCAGTTTTTGCAATCAAAGAAAAAGTTGGTTGTACTGTTCTGTGGTTGTGCTTTCTGATATTTAGCCCAGGGCCTTGAATAGCATGGCCTTCCTAGGCAGGAATAGGTACTATCCCTGCTCAGCTGGGAAACACATTTTGCTTTTGTTTTTGGTTTGTTTGTTTTTGCGGTACTAGGGATTGAACCCAGAGGCATTCAACCTCCGAGCTACACCCCCCAGCCCTATTTTTTATTCTTTATTTTGAAATAGGGTCTTATTATGTTGCCGAGGGCCTAAGTAGCTGAGGCTGGCCGTGAACCTGCGTTCCTTGTGTCTCAGCCTCCCAAGTACTGGGATTACAAGCATGCACCACCATGCCCGGCTTGAGGAAGCTGTTTGACAAGAACTCCTGCCCTTTAATTTAACCTTCCCAACCTCAAGAAATCAGGTATATTGTTCCTATGATGTACATAGGTTCACCACAGCTCAGAAAGTTTAAGAAACATACAGATGTCAAACTCTGGTCTGTTTCAGTCTAGGGTTTCTACTTAACATTTGTATAATATTTATCTTTACTTAGTCTTTATGATAGTCATTTGAAACAGACAAACTGTTGTTGCCAGTTTATAGATGAGAAATTGATAGCAGTGTAGTCAAAAAACAAAAATCAAAACAAAATAAAAAACCTATGAGGAGCAGGCCGTGGTGGCACACACCTGTAATCCCAGTACTTGGGAGGCTGAGACAGGAGGATCCAGGTTCGCAACCAGCCTCAGCTACTTAGTGAGGCCCTCCGCAACTTAGTGAGACCCTATTTTAAAATAAAGAATAAAAATAGTGTTGGGGGTGTAGCTCGGAGGTAGAATGCCCCTGGGTTCAATCCCCAGTACCAGAAAAAATATGTCTAAGAAATTCACAAATGGTTTGATCATATTTTTAATATTTAAATTCATTTATAAATAATTTCTCAGTTGGTCTGTTATTTTTCAAATAGACATCATATTTAAATTTTTAAAAATGATGTATTTAAAGAAGCCAAACCCTCAAAGCTGTCAGTAATAGCAATCTTTCTAGAACAATCTATGAGACCACTTGACAGCTACAAAAAAAACTTGTCACCACAAAATAAAAACTGGAACTTTTTCCTAAAGGTTGTACTAATTTATCTATGTTCATGACGATCTGCATAATATGCTCAAAAGAAATATCTCTGATTTCAGTGAGAATATATAGCAATATTTCCATTAAGTATTAAGACTGCAAGCCAGGCGTGGCGGTGCACCCCTGTAATCCCATTACTTGCGAGGCTGAGACAGGAGGACCCCAGGTTGAAGACCAGCCTCAGCAAATTAGCAAGATTGTCAGCAACTTAGCGAGATCCTATTTCAAATTAAAAAATAAAATATGGCTGGGGGTGTTGTAGCTTGGAGGCAAAACACCCCTGGGTTCAATACCCAGTACCAAAAAGAGAAAAGAAAAAAAGTATTAAGACTGGGGTAATAAAATGTTCTTATGTGACATAAAATTTCCTGTTTTCATAGAGAAAATTCTATTAATGTCTAGGTGAACCAAGGACCAATGACTGCATCAACTAAAATTTGCTTTCCAAGAAAACCTTCTACATTGCTGATTTTTTTCAGTTCACTCTGGCTTGGAAGTTCTGCTACCAACTTCCGGCTCATTCAGCATGACTGAACTGCCACTGGGGTTGGATGACGCCACAAGCCAGTTGGTAGTGTCGTCTCAAGACATACTTGGGAAATGATCGACATGACAAGGTAAAACAGGGCTTGGGACACAGCTCCGTGGCAGAGCATGTGTTTAGTACGTGAGAAGCACCAAGAAACCAAACAGATAAAACAGCGGCTTCACCTTCCGTGCGGCGTTGCAGGAAAAAGCAGCAACAAGAAGAATGTCTACCAGGAATATAGACGGACGTTATAAAAAGGGGAGGGAATTGAAGTCGGGCCTCGTGGCAGTGATGGAAAAGATAAAGTCAGTTAATTTGTTGTAATGTATTAATTGGAGGTGAAAAACTGAAATTTTGATTTTTCTAAAACATCTTTTTTTTGTGATACTGGGGATTGAACCAGGAACATTCTACATCCGGGCTACACCCCCAGCCCTATTTTTTATTCTTTATTTTGAAACAGGGTCTCACTAAGTTGTAGAAGGCCTCACTAAGTAGCTGAGGCTGGCTGCGAACCCAGATCCTCGTCTCAGCCTCCCAAGTGCTGGGATTACAAGCATGCGCCACCATGCCCGGGTCATGTGCCCTACTTTCAGAGATCTTCCTAAAGTTTAGACTACAGTGATTTGGGCAGTAGCTTTAGTTACTTTCAGCAGACAGCTAAAAACAAGTATCTAGGACTCATGTTGAACATGGGCTTTCCTACCAATAAGGGCACAGGAAAAATCCAGCCCCAATGCGAAATATACAAGGAAATATTTTTTAAAGTCACAAAAACACAAGCATGCATATTAAAAATCTAAAATAACAGCTGGGTGTGGTGACACAGGCCTGTAATCCCAGTACTTGGGAGGCTGAGGCAGGAGGATTGCAGGTTCAAGGCCAGCCTTAGCAACTTAGCGAGGCCCTCCATAACTTAGTGAGACCCTGTTTCAAAATAAAAAATAAAATAGGGCTGTGGGGGTTGCCCAGAGGTAGAATGCCCCTGGGTTCCATCCTCAATTACCACACACACACACACACACACACACACACACACACACAAATCTAAGTTCACAGATATGTCAATAGTCTATTTCTTTCAGTCTCTCTACAAAAGTTTCCTTAACCCATTAAATCCCAAGTTTTCAATTCTGCAAATATTTCAACAAAACTGACACAGGTAAACTAAAACAGAATTGGAAACCATAATCTACACTTATGTATACTATTATATTAATACTATATTAAAACTATTAATATTATAATTTTTTTTTGTGGTACTGGGGATTGAACTCAGGGGCATTCTACCTCCGAGCTACACTCCCAGCCCTATTTTCTTATTCTTATTTTGAAACAGGGTTTCATTAAGTTGCAGAGTGCCTCACTAAGTAGCTAAGGCTGGCCGTGAACCCAGATCCTCCTGTCTCAGCCTCCCAAGTACTGGGATTACAAGCGTGTACCACTACACCCGGCTTAATATATTGTTTTCATTATATAATTATATCATATATGTAACTATATCATATATATATATATATATGTACATTTTTTTATTTTGGTACTGGGGCTTGAACCCAGGGGCATTCTATCTCTGAGCTACACCCCCAGTCCTTTTTACTTTTTATTTTGAATAAGGGTGTTACTAAGTAGCTGAGGCTGGCCGCGAACCTGCGATCCTCCTGTCTCAGCCTCCCAAGTACTGGGATTACAAGCGTGTACCACTACACCCGGCTTAATATATTGTTTTCATTATATAATTATATCATATATGTAACTATATCATATATATATATATATATATGTACATTTTTTTATTTTGGTACTGGGGCTTGAACCCAGGGGCATTCTATCTCTGAGCTACACCCCCAGTCCTTTTTACTTTTTATTTTGAATAAGGGTGTTACTAAGTAGCTGAGGCTGGCCGCGAACCTGCGATCCTCCTGTCTCAGCCTCCCAAGTACTGGGATTACAGGCGTGTACCACCATGCTTGGCTTATACTTTACATTAAATACTATAAATTTTCCCAGGTGTTCCATATCTGGGCCATGGAACAAAATGGGTTAAGTCAATTCCGTGACTCCGCAATCCCAAGGGACTACTGAGGGAGGGAGCCACCATCTCAGGTCAAAGGCCACTGGATTCTTCTCTGTCCATTTCTCCCACCAGCACCGACAAAGCCTGAGGCTCTGGGCAAAACTTCTGTGAAGGAAATGTCGATGATCAAGACAAGGAGGCGACGAACTTGATTTCTTTTGTAATGAGAACTGCCATGAACCAGATGTGACTTCCATAGTATCCGAGCCTAGAAAGCAAATTCTCTCAGTGAAGCAGAAAAAGTTCCACAGGGTGGACCCTTCCCTAACTCCTGGGAGGCAGCCGCTGAGATGGGACTGAGAAATTCACCCACGTCCACCAGGACAAACACTGCCTCCCAGCACGCGTTCTCAAGCACACCTGCTAATCCGAGCCTCTGGAAGAATGACATAAAAATCGTCTGTGTTCACACCTCTTAAAAATGTGCTGAGGATGCCACATAGCAGTACATCAGTGTCCCACAAAAGAAAACACCCCCAAATAATATTTCTGTGATTGCAAACTCTGTTCGGTTTATGGAAGTGGATTGACCCTGAGGAGAAAAGCCTTCCCACAGACACAGCACAAGTACTCAGTTATTTAAAGTGACTTCAGAAGTTGGAACATTTTTATTCAAATCCTATTAGCCCCAGACCACATGCTTCTTGCATACAATTATTTGGATATTCTTACAAGGTAGAGAAGAAGACAGAAAGGCATGCCTTAAATATTTAAACATACTTGGAAGGAGGCGAATATGGAAGGTGAAAAAAAAATACATGAAATGAAATGGAGAGGGAGAAACAGGGAGAAAGGGAGGGAGGAAGAAAGGAAGGGAAGGAGGAACGGAGGACAGAGAAAGAAGATGGGAGGAAAAAATTTACAAGACCAGCAAATTAAAAGCGGCTTCAAAATGAGCCAGGAGAAATGAGTCGTTACATTCAAATACAAACTCCTCCAGGTAATGCATATGTATTACAATGGCATTCTATTCTTGAGCAGCTCCTTCGAGAAATCCAGAATCATCATCTTCCCTGGGAATATACCTAGGCCCGTATTACTTCCTTTGATCCTTATAGGTCATTTCCCAAGTGATGTAAAAATCTATGTATCGCCGGGCGTGGTGGCACATGCTTATAATCCCAGTACTTGGGAGGCTGAGACAGGAGGATCGCAGGTTCGCGGCCAGCGTCAGCTACTTAGTGAGGCCCTCCACAACTTAGTGACACCCTGTTTCAAAATAAAGAATAAAATATAGGGCTGGGGGTGTAGCTTGGAAGTAGAGTGCTACTGGGTTCAATCTCCAGTACCGCAAAAATAAATAAATAAATAAATAAAATGAAATTAAAAATAAATTTTAGAAAACTCTATGTATCTTGGCCTGGCACAGTGGCGCAGGCTTGTAATCCCAGTACCTGGGACGCTGAGACTGGAGGATTGGCAGGCTCCAGGCCAGCTCACGGTGACTCAGCGTGACCCTGCTTCAACATAAATTGTTTTTAAAAAGGGCTGTGGGTGTAGCTCAGAGATGGAATGCCCATGGGTTCAATCCCCAGTTGAAGAAGAGAAAGAAGGCTAAATGTATATCTTACTATTTTCATTCTGCAATGCGAAGATAAACAATAGGCCCTGTTCCAGAAGTCACTATAAGTATCACACACAGATATAAACCATTGTGCACAAAATAAATGCCTTCTTTTAAAAAAAAAGTCTATGTATGTATATAAAAGAGCATTTCATGCATTAAAAGTAGCTTTTTCCTTAATTCCGGATGTGCCGTTGGAACTCTACCTAGAATTGAAGAATTCATAGAGTTTGAGGAAAAGTGCTAGAAAGGCCACAACATGAAACCTTTCCAGCTTTTACCATCTGAAGTCAGTGTGAAGTCACAACCTGCAGGATGAGCTCAGAAAGCAGCTCCCAGTGCCACCGAATCGGATTCCGAGTAGAGAAATTCCACAGGCGCAAAATCTCCAATCTCTTCCATACACACAACGGGACCATTTTCCTTTTGTGTCCCTGAAAGCAGTGTTTACATAAGCGAGGGTAAGAAGCCATCAGCCTCCCTCGCTGGCATCATTCTCTCCATTAAAGCTACCAGCAGTTTCCTAAGTTACAAAGATAACGCCCTGCCCTACAAACATAAGCACTTTCATTACCAAAGAGACATTAGATAACCTAATTATAGACTAATCGCCAGGAACGTGTGACGCGTTCACACAGCATACATAAGCAATTCCTGACACAGAAAACCACCAACGGCAAACTCATAATTAACTGGGGAAATATCAATAGTGTGTTATCAATTGGGTTAACATTATAAAAAAAAAGTTCCCCATTGAAGACTGCTAAAAGCTCCCCTTCACTTAAAATAATCATACTTTAAAAGACATAAAAAATGTGAAATGGGGAAAACACACTTTTTTTTTGCAGTACTGGGGATTGAACCCAGGGGCATTCTACCTCCAAGCTACACCCCCAGTCCTATTTTTTATTCTTTATTTTGAAACAGGGTCTCACTAAGTTGTGAAGGGCCTAAGTAGCTGAGGCTGGCTGCGAACCTGCAATCCTCCTGTCTCAGCCTCCCATGTACTGGGATCACAAGCGTGCACCACCACGCCCGGCTGAAAACAGACTTTTTGACTATTAGAGTGGCATAAAAACGAGCTAGCAAGATTCACATTCAACAGCTGAAAGACTGTTGATTAAACGCTACCATCAAATGTCCACAGATAGACAGGCGTGGTGGCGCATGCTTGTAATCCAGTACTTGGGAGGCTGACACAGGAGGATCGCAGGTTCGCGGCCAGCCTCTGCTACTTAGTGAGAGCCTCAGCTACTTAGTGAGGTCCTCAGCAACTTAGTGAGACCCTGTTTCAAAACAAAAAATAAATAGGGCTGGGGGTGTAGCTCAGAGGTAGAATGTCCCTGGGTTCAATCCCCAGTACTGCAAAAAAAAAAAAAATTTACACAAACTTTCCACTATAACAGAAGAAGTAACAGCATTATTCAAATATAGCATCACGTTCAAAATGTACAGCTGCCCCGTCCAAAGTGGTGGCCGTTAGTCATAGGTGTCCACTGAAGAGTTGAAATGTGGCTATGCCAAACTGAGATGTGCTTTAAGTATAAAACACATACCAGTCATTTAGATTCAGTGCAAAAAAATGCAAAATATCTCCATTTTGTATTGATTGCATGCTGATAGGACATACTAGGTTAAATAAAGTGTATTATTTTTATAAATGACACCTGTTTATTCTCACTCTTTGGTGTGACTACCAGAAACCGCAAAATTAAATATGCATTCCGTGTCCTATTTCTAGGGAACAGCACTTATCTATAATGTTTACAGGACTGTTTTCATCGAAGCCACTGGGTGACACTGTTTCTCCACCTAATTCACACAACCAAAGCAATTTCCTACCAGAAGAAAATCACACGTGTGCATAGGACACATCACACACACACATACACGCACACACACCAGAGGGAACGGTCCCCTTATACCCGCTCATCTTCTTGGGATGGCAGAGCACGCACACCTTCAGTACTTGTATGACTGTCAGGGGCTGGACATACCTGAAAACCTTCATACAGATGCTTTAATAATAAGTCACAGCGCTGATAAAATCCAACATGCAGAAGTTGTTAGGTTTGTGACTTTTCTCAAAGAGCTCTCTACTCTCTCCACGGTAACGCTGTGCGTGGCCTCCTTTAATATTACATCCTATTTACTTACATTTTAATGGCTCTTTAAGGAAGCCGGGCAAAAGTAACTTAAGTGAATATAAATCATCAGCTGTTTTTGCTAACAAAGAAATGATTTAGTGATTTGGGGTCATTATTTGGGATGTACTGGGGATCGAACCTAAGGGCATTCTCCCTCTAACCCCAGCCCTTTTTATTTTTGTTTTTTTTTTTTTGAAACAGGGTCTCGCCAGGTTGCTGAGAGTCTCACTACTTGCTGAGGCTGTCCTCGAACCTGTGACCTTCCTGTCTCAGCCTCCCAAGTACTGGGATCACAAGCGTGTGCCACCACACCTGGTTTAAATCACTTTATTCAGCACAAAAGTGGAAAACACTCAATATCTAAGTTGCCACCAAGAACATCCGGGCGATGAGTTGAAGACCCCCCCAAAGTTATTCTTCCCAGTGCACCTATGTTCATTTCTAGGACTCAGTGGAGGCTGACGGGGCCGGAGTCCACCTGGGACTTTCTGATTCATTGCAAGGACTCAAAAATTCTACGTCATCTGTACGTCTGATCCTCGATGCGATCACTCAACCCCTTAATTCTGATTGAGAATGTGGAGGGTCCCATGTGTCAAATCACAGATGACAGCTAGGCTTATTAACGTTGCCAACCTGGCCCCTTTGCTGTCTGCTCCCAGCAGCACACTTAAGGGAAAGAGGAACTGGTCAAAACCACGTTGCCTCAAGTAGCGGGCAGATGGCTACCTGCCTCTGGCTCAGTTCTCTTCTCAAATCCAAATAACTCTAGTCTACGCACTACAGCCTGGCACGGAACGTAACACTTTAAGTTATCCTTGCAACCAGCTACTGCCGGTCAGAAACTACCAAACGATATGAAAACCACCAGTGTTCCCTCTTGAAAGATAAGCCCTAGATCTAATATTATGTCTACTGTATTTCAGAGCATACTGAAAATGTGCCCTGACTTTAGCTCCCTTTACACAGAAAGAATTCTCCACATCTTCAACCGTGAAGGGGTTCAGAATCGAAACCCCAGATGTCTAGCCTGCGAGTGCTGATGACTCTCAAAGTCTAGGATTCTACGGACATTTTTCCCATAAAAAGGAAGATTTGCAACCTAATTTTTTTTCCCAGAGACATAGACAGAGATTTATTTAGGAAAGCAAGAAATGCACATTCAAGAGAGAATGCAGGCCACCTCCGGAGTGACTGACTCCTGCAATGCAATTTCAGAGAAGAAATCAGAGAGCCCTGGCTGCAGGCTGTTCCCTGCATCCCTGCACCTACCGTCGACGTGGGCAGTTAGAGATTTTACTGTGAGTCCCCTGTTCTTCTGTCGATGCCTGTGACCCTTGCTAAGCTCTGTGCCCTAGAGAGACAGACGCTGTGTCCCATCTGTCTGTGTATAATTTTTGTATGATATTTAGCCCAAGGCTTAATGCACAGATAAAACGTACTGGCCTCACATTAGATACACTGACTACAGATTTTTATGAATGACATTGGTTAAGGGTAGTGTCTTCTTTTAAAACAACATAGATTTACAAGAAGAGGTATGCAAACTTTTTTTTTTCAGTACAGGGGATGGAACATGGGACATGGCACATGCTAAGCAAGCACTCTGCCCCTGAGCTGCACCCCCATCCCTCCTTTTGAATTTTACTTTGAGACGGGGTCTCCCTAGGTTGCCCAGGCTGGCCTGGAACTTGCGAACTTCCTGCGCCAGCCTCCTGAGTGTCTGGGATTACGAGTGGTGTGCACTGCTTCACCTGGTCGAATGAATAGTTTTGACAATTGTTATTCAACAGATCTTCCCCTGAACTCCAACTCTGGCAAGTCTTACAGACTTTTTTTCCCTCCAGTAATGAAATCTGTGTATTTAATGTCAGGAACAGCACAATCATACACTCTCAGTTTAAAGCTAAAACAATTCCCAAGGGTAGCCTTACTGGGGGAAAAAAATCATTAAAAAAAGGCCCCCAGCCCAGCAGCAGTGGCACACATCTGTAATCCCAATACTTGAGAGGCTGAGACAGGAGGCTGGCAGGTTCGAGGCCAGCCTCAGCATAAATTTAGCAAGACCCTGTTTCAAAATAAAAAGGGCTGGGGGTGTAGCTAAGAGGTAGAATGCCCCTGGGTTCAATCCCCAGTACCAAAAAAAAATTCCCAAAATAAAAGTACACATAGAGGCAATTATTAAAAGGAATTATCATGTCAATTGGAAAATTAACAGAACATATCTTTAGTA
This sequence comes from Glis glis, assembly GCA_004027185.1. NCBI lineage: Eukaryota > Metazoa > Chordata > Mammalia > Rodentia > Gliridae > Glis > Glis glis. Next base: position 13,842 of record PVJS01026125.1, on the reverse strand, counting down.
AAAGAAAGTAGAGATCTGGGGACTATCTCTGGTACTTCAGAATTATTTGATAGAACTTTATTAAACACGTGAACATAGAATATAGGCATAAATTGAGCCTTCAATATGCATTTGAGGATTTTTTTAGAATATAAGATTATAAATATCACACAGAAAAGATGAAGGAGGAAGAGTCCATGGGTCAGGAGGCACACAGGAACTAAGCAAGCACTTGGTCATATACTCGCAAGGTTAGGCATCATTTCATAAAGCCAAAGAAATACCCCCCAGGGCCCGCTGCAAAAGTATGTTTTCAGCACCCCCAAATCTCTTAGGAAACTCCACGGTACAATAGTCGTATCGATCATCTTTCTACTTCCAGCATGGTACACCTCACCACAACGCTCTGACAAATGTAAACCCCCCCATTCCAAAACAAATTCATTCTTTTTATAAATCAAACAACACAGGTTCTCAATGAAGTCAGCGTATCGATTGTACGGGGCTGTTACCAACCCAAACCGTAGGAACTGAAACGCTTAAAATCTAATACCTAGGACTAAATACTTCTTATTTTGAGCGTTAGAAACCTCCTACCTCAACATGATCAATGAGAGCTTAAGAAGTAAAGCTAGACTTGGGGAGGCTTTAATTCAACTGCAGTCCTGAAGAGCTTACTCGGAGCTGAATTTCCTGAGAGAAGACGACAAATTCACACAAATGTCACGACAGCTAGAACGAATGTTTTCCCTTGCCAGTGTCGTTTACCCTGGCTGCCTGCACCCCCACCCCAAGACTTTGCAACATGTACTTCACACACTGAGCCAGTGTTCTGCCTGTTTATTTAATTAACATGACAGCCCAGCGTACACAGCATTTCTTTCAGTTCTACGGTTCTAACTTTTTTACACGTCAGACGCAATACAGAAAGAGTAAAATGCCCGTTTTCACTCCGTCCAACCTCTGTAAATTTATATAGATTCACTGACTATTTCTGTCAGTTAAGACAGCTTTCCAGTATGCCTTAAATATCTGTATTCACAAAGTAGGAACATCACAATTTTTAAAATCACAGGAAAACAAAACATTCTTTTCTCTCACCTTTCCCAGGGGACAAGAAAACCTCAGGGTTTTTTTTCCCCCTTTTCAGTATTTTCAGAAGTTGGCATTAATTTTAATTCTGTCACCAAGTCATAAATAATCAATATTGGTCTTTGTAGCACCATAAGCTGAATTAATACTATTGAACTATACTAGGAGCTACAATTTAAAGGGCATGATTACTTCTGAAATTTATTCAGTTTGAGATATATATTATGTTATATTGAAATGTATTAGGGATTTAAAGCATAATGTATTCTATATGTTAGAAAAATAATTTGTATCTCTACAATAAAAGCAAGCAAGTAATACTTTTTACCAATGACCTAATATAGTCCACCTGGGACCTGCCATCCAGTCCTACCATTAAAAACCCTCCCCATTTCTCCAATTTTTGTTGTTGTTTGCTTTTTACTTGAGAATGTCTTTTTCACATCAGTGATGATTAAAACTTGATTCTTCTGTTCATTCTGTGTGTGTGTGTGTGTGTGTGTGTGTGTGTGTGTGTGTGTGGTACTGGAGGTTGAATCCAGGGGCATTCTACCTCTGAGCTACACCCCCCCAGCCCTACTTTTTATTTTTTATTTGGAAACAGGGTCTCAGTAAGTTGCAGAGGGCCTTGCTACGTAGCTGAGGCTAGCTGCGAACCTGCAATCCTCCTGTATCAGTCTCCCAAGTACTGGGATGACAGGCGTGTGCCACCACACCTAGTTCTGATTCTTCTTTTGATAACTAACTTAAAACCAACTTATATTCCTACAAAGTCACGATGCTAAAGATTCTTAATTGAGAGCCTAAGGAAATAGCCATAGGAAATTATCTTGGATTTTAACTGCATAACATAAAGCATGTATCTGTTCATTTCTGACTGATGCTGTGCTCATCACAAAGAATTTCATCATTAAGTGTCCTAAACACAGTAATGGAACAAGTTATGTGCCTTGTATTTATTTTATGTGAAGCCATAGGCAAAAATATCAAGGTCTTCTTAACCTCTAACTAAAATAAAACGACAAGTGGTTTGGAATCTCTCAAAAATAAATGCAGAAGGGTGGTCACAGTAATTACAGAAGAATGAGTAACCAATTATAGTCTTTGATGCATAAAGAGACACTCTTCCAATCATTTCCAATTTTTCAAAACTGCCTCGATAAAACTGTATGTGGAAATAACACCATGCATACTATCTAATAACTCAAGGAACTAGAGGCCCCTCTGGATAGTTCAGTGGTCACAGGGGTCTAGTGACAATTGATCTTGGGTGTATCTCACCTGCTCTCAGATGTGAAAATGCACTTAGAAAGGGTATATAGACCAGAGTGGACGCCCGCCTTCTTAACTCTGCCAGACTAAAAAGTCTGAGACACTCCTCTACAAAGTCAGCCTCAGCCTAGCAAACACTGGCTGGCAGGACTCAGCTCAAAGCCACAGGATGCTAGGAACTTTGTTCTTTACTGAAAGATACTTTCACTTGTATTCACAGACATGCCCAATGCCTCATCAATTTTGTGACCCAAAACTAGACCTGTAATTTCCCCTTTCTTTGCTTGAAATTGTCTCTATCTTTACTGCTGCCAAACTCACATGTAATATCCAAACTCTAGACTTTATGGGTCTACAGACTTAAGGCCAGGAAGGAAGGAAAGAAGGGAGTAGGGAGGGAGGAAGGAAGGAAGGAGAAAACCCTATCAGTTGGTTTGTCTTACTAGAATTCCATCATCTATTCCCTTGGCCCTTTTAGAACTGAGAACCACTGAAAAGAGAGAGAGAGAGAGAAAGAGAGAGAGAGAGAGAGAAAGAGAGAGCGCGTTCATGAGCAAGCAGCCGCTGATCTCCATGGGGAGAAGAAAAGGCTGAAATTCTCTCGCCTTTAGACTTCACAATGAGGAACGTCTAAATAAATTCTCAGGAGGCCCTGCTTTACGTCCTTCCATTACCACTACTTAAAATTCACGTGTTCCCTGTGAGTACTGTCTTGACTTCAGAGCAGATGCTCTTTCAGAAAAAAGTAAATAAAAATGAACCCACTAGCATTCAGGGAAATGTGATATATTCGTTTTATAATTATTTTGATCCCTGGCTTCATAAAGCACGCCAATGAGAGTAGTACACTTTGCACCCTTCACGAGAAGTGTGCTTCCTTATGATAAAACAGATAAGCCATTTACTGCATAGCTCCTGAACTTTTCACACAGTTAGCTAACCTATGAGATAGCGCCCTGTCTTACAAGGGACTCTCCTACGTGAGTTCCCACCCACTCCCCACAGTTGGGCTCAGCAACTATTTTAATGGGTTGTCTATAAAACTAGTCGTTCAGTGACGAGCAGGCCCTCACCCATGCTCTCATTAAAACTTCGGGGAGCGAAATTTCTGCTAAATGTCATCTTGTTTTCCCATCAACCCTAAGAGATAAAGTCCCTCGCTTTAGAACATGTTTCATCAACCCAGCCTTTCAAAAAAAAAGAAAAGACAGTCACCAAAGAAAATTATCAAAATAGATGACAAGTATGCAGTTTTCAAAAAGCGTGAATCAGAAACACATTTTAAAAAATGCCATGCTCAGGTGTTTTCTCACAAGGTTGCAGATTATTCCCATCCTTCACGTGCCAATGTTAAGCCAGAGAAAACCAATAAAAATCTGCGGGTTAATTAACAGGACTAGTCAATTCACCTGAGTACCTTCTACCTTCTTATCCTAAGGCACTCTTGCCTCCCTGAAATGTTAACAAGATATTTCGGAAAAATAATTCGAGGCCAAAGGATATGAAGTTGGAGTCAAGTTACTTATTATCAAATCTAAATTTTTCTTAGAAATTATGGTTCAGTTTTGTAAGGACCCCCCTCACATCTTCCTGTAAGTGAAAGAACAGGGCTTTCTAAACATATTTAAACTAGTGATGTTTTCATTTAAAAAGACATTTTCCTGCTGTAACTGTGAAAAGAAATTAAATTGTTTTAACCTAATTAGTTTACCCTTAAATAAATAACTTACATTAGTCTATTGATCTCCAAATTTCTACCAAAACTAAGTACCAGTCAGCAGCCTGTGGTTTTTATTTTTCCCCCTTTACTCTTAGAGTAATCTTAAACCCAAGAAATATTTGTTTTATCTCAAAAAAAAAGCTAAATAAGTCCATTTGTTTTAAAATAAACACAAGAGACCATGATGCTGTGTCCATCCTGCTAAATAATGTCAAACAACCACAGATCTGTACACTCAGCTCCCTTTCGGAAACAAGCAAGCCACCCACGCCATATGGTGACTGCTATTTCTTAGAAATACCTAAATGATTATCCACAGAAACCCTAAAAAGAAAAGGCAGATTATATGCTAGGATAGCCATCCACTCCCCGAGGTTCTCCTACTGGTACCAGGGGCAGGCATGCGTTTCAATGGGAAAGGCGTAAATTTCCATTTGTTGTAACTTAGCCCCTTCCAACCCCTTCAGCAAGTGTCAAATCTCCTGCAGTAGAAAACTGAACAAGATTTCCCTCCCAGCTACAATGTGTATTTAAAATTGAAATTTGTTCTTTAATGCCAGGTATAGCAACTATCCCTTGGCTTAAAACATTAAATGATAGTAAGGCGATTCATCCCCCAAACGGACTCAACTTTTTATCTACACCTTCATTTATAATTGCAGATTCTTAGCCCTCCTCCTTTGTGAACCATCTATACCACCAGCAGTCTTACAGAGTCCCCTGAATTAATAGTTCCTGTAAAACCCGATTAAGTCCATTTGAATTTCTAACTATCCACTGAAGTATGCAAATACTCGAGATTTTTTTTTTACTTGACAATAACAGGATAATTTATCATTTTGAACCATTTTGGAGTTCAGACATATTTTTCCCAAAATTTCAAGTTTATGTTTAAGATACAAAACATACTGGCATGTAATAACGTTTGCCACTAAACTATCTTTAAAAACAAACTGGTCACCAGCAGATGCAGTCTCTCCAAGCCACACTTAACTGCCAACCCCAAAAGTGTGTTGGGGTACCTCACCTTCTAGGATGCCTACCCAACTTAGCTGTGGAATCTTCTTACTGGTTTTCATAAAATGTTCATCTGCTACTTTATAAGAAATAAATTTGACAAAAAAAAGAACACAAATCTAGGAAAATCCATGTGCTGAGAGACATCACCCAATGCAAAAAAAAAAAAATTTTTTTCTTCTTCTTTAAATCCTAATTCTACAATTTGTGCTGAAGGCGGAAAGTCTGCGAGTCCTTTCCAGGGTGCACACCAGGTGTAGCAGCTCTGCAAAGCTGGCCCAGCTGGGAAAATCCGTGCACACACACACACACACACACACACCCCCTCCTGTTAGTTGTGTTACTTCTGTGTGCTTCTGTTGTCCAGGTTATAAAATACTCAGAGAGAAACAAAACAAAACAGAACACAAACCCTGTTTCTTAGCCAGCCTGAAGTTGGGCACTTTCCTGCAGTGGCTCCCCGGCTGACCCCAGCTGTCGGGGCGCCCCAGCCCGCGAGCCTGCAGCCTACCTGTTCCCGGGGGATGCAGGGCAGGGAGGTCCTCCGGTGAGACTTGCTGCCCGACATCTCTGCCGCCACCACGGAGCTGGACCGCCGCCTCCTCTTGATCGCGGGGACCTCTTCCTGGGCCCGGGCCACCCGCGGGCACCCTGCGCGCTCCCCCGGCGCCGCCCCCGCCGCGATCAGCTGCACACACCTGGCCAGGAGGATGCCCAGCAGGCCGGCCACGTACGCCAGGTGCGGCCTCCAGGCCGCCTTGAGCCGCTCCAGCGACAGCAGGCACCCCGTCCTGACCGCGCTAGTCAAAGCGCCCATGAGGACGCCCGGCCGCAGCCGCAGCCGCAGCCATGTCGCGGCGGCCAGGAAGCTGAGCACCACCCCCGCGGTGGGGAGCGACAGCGGGCGGTCCTCCCCGACGCCCAGCCCCAGCTGGACCAGCGCTTCCCCCGCGCAGCCGGCGGCCAGCAGCGCCACGGCCAGCGGCAGGCGCACCCCGGCGCGCAGGAGGTGCCAGCCCATCCAGAAAAAGGCGCACAGCCCACTGAGCAGCAGCGCCCCGGGCTGCAGCCAGCGCCCGAGCGGCGCGCCGCCCCCGGGAGCGCCTCCCCGCGGGCCGGCCCGGACGCCCCCTCCGGCGCCCGCCTCCTCGCCGGCCTCCCCGCGGGCCAGCCGCGCCAGCAGCGCCAGCAGCAAGGACACGGAGCCCGCGCGCAGCGCCGGGGACAGTCTCCGCGAGCGCCGGAGCAGCGGCAGCCCCCGGGCTCCCCAGCAGCCGCGGCAGCCCGGGGCGGGGGGCGCGGGGTCCTGGCCCTGCGGGGCGGCCCCCTGCACGCCGGGGCCCGGCTGCTGCCCTGCCATGCTGCCCCCTCTGCACCCCCGCGCGCGCTCAGGCTCCTCCCGGGCGGGCGATGCGCCCCCAGGATCCGCTCGCGGGTCCCTCCCGAGCGCGCCCAGGCTCCGGGGACACGTCCCAAGTTGGCAGCCGCCGCCGGGGCGCGCGCAGGCTTGGACTTTCCGCTCTCCGGGAGGAGAGTGGAGTCCTCCCGCGCTCCTCCCCCAGCCCGGAGCTGAGCTCCTCCGCGGGCTCTGCCGACTCGGGGCGTCTAGAAGTGCTCGGAGCCCCGCGCGCGGGCGGCGGAGGCTGGGGTGGCCGGCCGCGGGGACATGGCGGGCGCTGCGCCTCCGTGCTCCTCCCGGCCCCGCGCCCCGCGCTCCCGCCGTCCCGCCGTCCTCCCCAGCGCTCCCGCCGGAGCCGGAGCCGCGGCCGAGCCTCCCCGGGCGCGCATCGCCCTTGCCCGGCGCAGAAAGCGCGCCTCCTCCGCGCCGCCCGCCCGCGCAGCGCCCCGGGGGACCGTGGGGAGGGGGCTGCGGGACGACGGAGAAGTGGCCGAGCCCCGTGCAGAGAGGGACGCCGAGACCAGCGGCTGCGGCTGCAAAAGGAGGGCGGCCCGCGAGCCAGCCGGAGCTGGAGAGGGAGGAGGGCGCCGGAGGGAGAGGGGCCGGGAGCCGCGCGGGTTGTTTTTTTCTTTTTCTTTTTTATTTTCTTCCCCCGTGTGGGTGCAGGGTCGGTGGAGATCTGCAGTTTGGAGAAGGGAGACGACTGCTTAAAACTGTACCAAACGGGCCCCAGGCGTGACCCGCCATCCAGCTCGCTCGCTGGCTGTCTTTCTTTAAGGCAACTCCCTAGGAAATCTTCCTCCATCGAGCCGAGCTCCCGCCCCTTCCCCGGAGGAGGCGCTGCTCTCCGCTCGGTGCTCGCTTCCCCGGAGCTCAGTCCTCCTGCGCGCCCCAGAAGGGGCTGCAGCTGTGCGCGGCTGGCACGACTCAGCCGTCCAGGACGCTGGGAAAGTGGAGGGGTGGGTGTGCATGGCTACTTGGCCAGGGGTGGGAGCCAACAGCGACTGTCTTTGAAAAGCACACACACACACACCTCTTCAGTCGGAGTGATTTAAAGATGCTCGTAAATCCTCCAGTGCAGCAGCAAACCAGTTTCAGGTGACAGGGCAAGGCTTTGGCTGCCCCTGCTGGGAGATCTGTTTGGAACTGAGGACCCCGGCCCCTCCTGTTGGCTCAAACAGAAAGATTCTCCAAGAGTCATGGAGACCACAATAGCCTTAATTGGAAGGGGAGGGGCGGCATACTTAAAAAAAATAAATAAAAGTCTAATTTTTTAAAAAAATCCAGCCGGGCAGGATGACACACTCCTGTAATCTTAGTACTTGGGAGGCTGAGACAGGAGGATCACAGGTTTGCTACCAGCCTCAGCAATTTAGGGAGGCCCTCAGTAACTTAGTGAGACCCTGTTTCCAAATAAAAAATTAAGAGGGCTGGGGGGAGTGTGGCTCAAAAGTAGAACGCCCCTGGGTTCAATCCCCAGTACCAAAAAAATAAAAACTTTAAGAAATAATCCAGTGTATGGGTATTAATCAACACTTGTGAACTATGGATGGTAAAATTACACTATTAGGTGACTATACCTTCAAAAAAGGTTTACAGAGACCTGGGGTGGAGCTCAGTGGTAGCATATGACAGGACCAAGGTCCCACCCACCCACCAGGAGGGCAAAGCAAAAAAAGTTTACAGACAGAGTTAAGAAGCTCAGGTAGCGAAATACAACATCTACAATGAAAAAAGTTTTTAAGAAAAAAAAATCAGGACTTTAGTAATTAATGATTGCACATACTGTACCATGCGGTATTTGAGAAACTAAAGAATAATGTTAAAGTTAACCTTTTTAGTACTTTATGAAAAAGAATCCAGTGGATTAAAAACACTCCAAACTTCCTTGGAAGCTGTGTTTTGTTTTGTTTTGTTTTGTTTTGTTTTGTTTTGTTTTGTTTTGTTTTGTTGTACTGGGGATTGAACCCAGAGGCATTCTGCCACACCCCAGTCCTATTTTTATTTTTACTTTTATTTTTATTTTTATTTTTATTTTTATTTATTTTTGCAGAACTGGGGACTGAACCCAGGGGCATTCTACCTCCAAGCTACACCCCCAGCCCTATTTTTTATTCTTTATTTTGAAACAGGGTCTCGCTAAGTTGTGGAGGGCCTCACTAAGTACCTGAGGCTGGCCACAAACCTGCGATCCTCCTGTCTCAGCCTCCCAAGTACTGGGATTATGAGTGTGTGCCTCCACGTCCGGCTATTTTTTATTTTGAAACAGGGTCTTACTAAATTGCTGAGGCTGTCCTTAAACCGGTGATCCTCCTGTCTCAGCCTCCCAAGTACTAGAATTACAGGAATGTACCACCTATGCCCAGCTAGGGAACTAGTTTCTTTATTAATAAAATGAAAATAAAAATGATTGTCCACTCTTGTTCAGTTTTCAATGTGGCTATCTAAGACATCATTCGCTCTCACTAATAATAATAAACCAATTTGGTCTTAATTATCTGGGCATTCCACGTTACAGTGCGTTGATAGCCCCAAGTGTTTGGATAATTGGTTCGACATGCCACTGTATTTTGTGCGTAGAGAGGAAGCAATGAAGAATGCCAAAAGGAGATACTTGAAATAAAATTAATTTATGGGGATGCGGGGAGGAGGGAGAAGATGGCTCAAGTTTGAGACTTGGCTTCATGGGAAACAACCTGCTGTAGCTAGCGGCAGGAATCAATATTAATCGTGTGACATAAATGGATAGGAGTCGTGATGTACAGCTTCTCCCTGCCACATGCCCAGAACGAGTTGCGCAGCGAGTCCCTGGCAGTGGGTACCATCTGTCTAATAATTAAGGAAACAGGAGCAGCAGCGTCTTTGCCAAAGACAAATGAGCCCCCTAGCATGCACACGGACTTTCGTGAGTTTCCTTTTTAGACGTATGATTCATATACCAGGTCCTACCTGGGACACTTTGGATGGAAAAACCCTGATTGGAAACTCATGCACTTATCCCTTGGCATCCACAGGAGCATATTAAATTGAAAAACTGTAAAAATCTGGGCATACGTCAAGGTTAGAGAGCAAGGAATTTCAGAGCATTTCCATTTCTCTGTCCTCTACCTGGGCAAGCATCTCAGTTCTTTAGAAAAGGTAATATAATATCATCATGAAAACAGAACTCTTAAGCGATGGAAAGCAGACTTTTTAAATAAAAAAATAAGTTGTAATAGAAAAAGGAATGCTGTTTGCCGAGGCAGCAAAATAAGACTCCTAGGCCTTTCTGTCAAAGGACAGCCTAGAGCTGCTCCACAGTCGGGCAGAAGCAATTTCCTGACAGCCAGGTCTCTCCCTCTCTTCAACATACATCACAACCAGAAAGTCATCCGAGCCACCCCAGAATCATCCAGAAACCAAAGGCTGTGGAATAGAAAGGCCTTAAGTCAGACGCTGAGAGGAGGGAAAGCCACCAGGAAGTGAATGTCAGCAATCCCTTGTCATGAACGCCACTACCCATCTTGTATGGGTAGTGACCAACTTTAATTCTAGAAAGTTAAGACACATCAACGAATACGGACAATGTGCTCTCAGAAGAAACAGTGGAGTGTGGACCACAGAAAGCACAGTTCAAATTTGGCTTGATAAGCTCTCTCTCCACTTAGCCAAATCTAGCAAGGGCGGTTTTATTCGTTCTTTGGGAAGAACGAATAAATGTACAAATCAAGCCCGTTACAAACCACTTGCATTTTGCCAAACGTAGTTATTCTTAAGGTGATTCTATTGTCAAATTTACAAAGTTTAATCAACTTAGCATGGGTTCATTCATTCTCCACTAGAGACCCGAGCTCTCTGCACTTGTAACCAATGGGTACCTAAAATAGAATGTATCTAAAACAAAATCCTTCCCGCTCCATCCCTCCCACCCCTACACCTGCACACCCAAACGTTTCTTGTCCCAGTAAGGAACATAAGCGTCTAGACTCTGTCCTGTTGGTCTGGGTTCAGACTTCCAGTCTACTCGCAAATCCACTTGATTCTCTCTCTCAAATACATCCTGAATCCATTTGCTTTCCACTCTCTTAAAAGGACGAATCCAGGACCCATCACCCCACCCCTGACCTAGGTCAACTGCGATAACTAACTGGCCCCGTCCTTCTCATATTTCTTCTTCTGTGCTGAGCAGGATAGTTGAAAAACATACATGGAATAATGTCTCTCTCCCCTGCTTAACACCAGCCAAAGGCTCCCCAGGGCTCTTGCAGAACCCAAAGCCCTCCTGACAGCCAAGGACCTCCGCGACCTCTACAAGCCTCTCTCCCCAACCTCCCTGCCCATTCCAAGTCTCTCCCTTGGCCACTGTAGCCCGATCCATTAGAACTTTCTGTAGTAACAGATGTGTACCCTGTGCTGTCCAATATGGTACCCACTACCCACAGACGCTCTTGAACACTCGCACCATGGCTAGCACCACTGACAAACTGAGGTGCTTCAGTCTGTCTGTCTGTCTGTCTGTTTGTCTTACTGGGGATTGAACCCAGGGACATTCTATCTCTAGGCTACACACCCTAACCCTTTTGTTATTTTGAAACAGGATCTCGCTAAGTTGCTAAGACCGGTTTCAAACCTTCGATCCTGATCCTCCTGTCTCAGCCTCCCAAGTACTGGGATGACAGATGTGTGCCCGCTCACCCAGTGAGTGAGTTAATTCATTTAGGACTTAACGGCCTCCCGTAGCGTATGACTGTAGTCCTGGAGAATGCATCTATCAGACCTCAAGTCATGATTGTGTTTGGGACCTCCATATCTTCAGATTTTCCTCTGGCTAGCTCTTTCTCCATCAGTTCTAACTTCAAATGTTACTTTTTTAAAAAATAGAAATAGGCTTATTCCCAAGAATCTTACCAAAAAAGTGATGGGATTCCCTGTGTACACACACTTTATGTCACACGCTACCACACTCTCCTGATGGACTGCGTCTCTAGCACCTATCACTATGCAAAATGGGCTCCTGCATTTGTCCTCTTATTTACTGTCTGTCTCTGTTCCATAGGGAGCAAGCGCCAGTCAGAGTGTCTTTATCTGCTGTCCATCTCCGGTTACCAGAATAATGCCTGACACATGGTGGAAGCTCAGCACGTACTTGTTGAATAAGTGCCTGAGGAATTAATGAATGGAACAAATAATAAAAAATATTTCATCATCTTTATAAAATCATAGATTAAGCACCATCCCCACATATTTCTATGTTTAATTGCTGACATAGCTAGATCCCTCTGTATCTTTTTTTTTAAGCATTTAAGGCATATTTATTGTAAGGTGACAAAAGCAAGAGAAGGTGAATTATATCCCCGAGAGAGAGGCAGGCCATGGGCTAGGGGCCCAAACGCTTCCCTCTGAGTCTTGCATTGAAGATTCTGTTTCCTGGGGTGAATTAATGGGTAAAATCACACAGGCAGCAAAAAAAAAACATATATATATATATATATGTCACTGGGCATGGTGGCGCACGCTTGTAATCCCAGTACTTGGGAGGCTGAGACAGGAGGATCCAGGTTCGCGGCCAGCCTCAGCTACTTAGTGAGGCCCTCAGCAACGTTAGTGAGACCCTTTTTCAAAATAAAGAATAAAAAATGGGGCTGGGGGTGTAGCTCAGAGGTAGAATGCCCCTGGGCTCAATCCCCAGTACTGCAAAAAAAAAAAGTCTAAACTTTAAAGTACTCATCTAGTAGAGAAATAAGCATCATTTCTTTAAAAATCTTTGCATTCATTCTCTGTTGAAATGTCCATTATCCTGGGCAATTTTCTGGTAGGCACAGGGGAAACAGATGCCATTTAAACATGCATTTGGGTGCTAAATAACCTGAACAACCCAGAATTAGGAGCCGTGTGACTGTAAGTGACTCAACGTGGTCTCATACCATGACCAACGGCACAGTCCACCGTGATACCATTGGCAGACATTGCCTTACCACCCTAAGGGGCGAATTCAAGTTAAACAGAAAAGCAAACGTGTAGCTGAGATGGACCTCCTCAATACTTATTATTTTACACATAGTCAGGAAAAATGCAGATAGCCCACATTTGGGGACGCACCATCTCTTCCCTTTCTGTAAAATGCTGCCCCTCTGCTTAATTCCCAAAGAATTTAAGTAACGGCTTTGTATATACTAACACAAAGCAAGATGTGAGACGCAGTTATGACTCACAAAGCTGGTATTAACAAAAAACCCAGCCATCTACAGCACAAACCAGCAGGATAGCTCACCTTCCGTGCCCGGACACCCACATTGTCCTGCAAAGAGTGGGAGCTCCCCACAGCGCATCTTGGTTGGTAATGGCTGGCTCCATCCTGTCTTAACCTTGCTCACGTTGTGGCAGGTGCGGAATATGGTGTTGTCACATCAGGTGAAAGGGATGAAGCTTTTGGCCACCAAGTCTTCAGGCACAGGGCCTAAGGAGATCTGAATCCTGGGCTCACCTGCAATGTGCGCCATGCTAGCTGAGAATTTTCAAGACACTCGGTGGGTGTTTCTCACTAATGAATATAAACCTTTCTTCAGAAGACTGTTAAACATAAGGCAAATTCCGAGCTCTTAGTACCTTGCTGACTAACATTTTTACGGCTCCTTGCACTTTTTTCAATTACTTTCCCACATTTAGCCTGCAACACAAATGTATAATTTTATCTCACTGTAACATTTGGAAATGAGACATACTACGTTTGATCTGTAAAACAGACACTATCATGGGCAGGTCTAGAATCCAAACCTTTCCTGCCTGCAGTGATGTGTTTGTTTTTTTTTTTTTTATCTTGCCTGTAACTCTCATTAATAATATCAATAACCTCAGGTACGTACAAGCATTACAACTCTTGGAGAAGCCAAATTACTGTGTAATAATAAAAATACTATGTATGTCACGGAAGTCTCCAAAATAATGATGAATTCCTTTGTTCTGTGCAATCTGCATGCGTTTGACTTCTCAGTCTCACCTGTGCATATATTAGAAGGTGACGTTCAGTGTAGAAGCAGAGCTCATGCTTCCTTTCTAGAATTCTCTACACCCTCATGTTCCAGGTCTAGGGACAAGGGAAGAAGGTCACAAATTGCTGGTCACCGGAGCAGGCACAGAGCCCCCAAGTCAAACCAGAGAGCTGCAAACAACACATTTATGAGTAAATCTGCCTTTATACAAATAGCAAAATTTTATAAAGAGTGTGAGTAATAGCCGGGTGTGGTGGCGCATGCTTGTAATCCCAGTACTCGGGAGGCGGAGACTGGAGGATCCGGGTTCGCGGCCAGCCTCAGCTCTCTCTCTCTCTCTGTCTCTCTCTCTCTCCTCTCTCTCTGTCTCTCTCTCTCTCTCTCTCTCTCTCTCT
>PVJS01026124.1:5000-27247 GCA_004027185.1 Glis glis | reverse complement strand
CGCCCCTGGGTTCAATCCCCGGTACCACAAAAAAAAAAAAAAAACCAAACTCAACCCATGAAGTGTCAGGGCCACTCCCCAAGCCAGGCATGCACCCCCTGACCTTTCTACTCCACTGTTGCGTTTCCTTTGCTGGCTCAGCGAGCCCAAGTCCTACCTTAAGGGACAGCATGTGCTCAAGTAGGGCTGGTGATGGCATTATCTGCCTTGTCAGCTCGACTTCCCACCCTTTCTCATTGCTGAGAACATGCTGTGGCCCCAAAACTCTGTCCTCCTCAGTTCTTCTTGCGGGGATAAGACAGGAGGATCACAGGTTTGAAGCCAGCCTCTGTAACTTAACGAGGCTCTCAGCAACTTAGCAGGACCCAAATAAAAAATAAAATAGGGCTGGGGTTGTAGGTCAGGGGTAGAATGCTCCTGGGTTCAATCCCCAGCATCACACACACACACACACATACACACACGCACACACACACACACACACACACATACACACACGCACACACACACACACACACAAAGATTCAATGCAGGCCAGAAAACCCCAAGCCTCAATATCCACTAGAGACACAACCAAGCTCATGTTCTTCTCTAAGCAGGACTTGGCCAGCACTGTTTTCAGTGGGCCAGATAGTAAATATTTTAGGCTTTGTAGGCCATCAGGTCTCTGTCACTCCATTTTGCCATCGCAGTGCGAAATCAGCCAGACAATACCAACAGGAATGAGGATGGCTGTGTCCCAACGAAACTTTATTTAAGGACAACTAAACTTGAATTTCACATAACTTTTGCGTGTCACAAAATATTACTCTTCTTTTGAGGTTTTCAACTGTTTAAAAATTTAAAAATCAGTCTTAATTCATGGGGCACAAGGAAACAGGCAGCAGGCGGGCTGGAGGTGACTGATACTTCCTCTCAAAGGAAGGTTTTCAGCCGGGCATGGTGGTGCACGTCTGTAATCCCAGTACTTGGGAGGCAGAGACCGGAGGATCTGGGTTCGTGGCCAGCCTCAGCTACTTAGTGAGGCCCTCCGCAACTTAGTGAGGCCCGGTTTCAAAATAAAGGATAAAAAATAGGGCTGGGGTAGAACGCCCCTGGGTTCAGTCCCTGGTACTGCAAAAAAAAAAAAAAAAAGGAAGGTTTTCTCTTGAGGTGAGGAGCATGGGACGGGTCCCTCATGGCTGTCCAAGGGCACATGGTTCAGGTGAAAGTGGGCAGCTGGGAAACACGAATAAAAGAGAGCTTGAAATCACTAGAACAGAGTAAAATTCTCAGTTTGGTTAGCAATTTACCTACGTCCTCTCCCGTACTAATTTACAGAGAGAAGTCTATTAATCATTCTGGGTACAGAAAGGAAATCTCGCATTCTCAGCATAAACATAAATTATCAGCCTAAAACTCAAATTCCTTCGGAGGGATGGGGCAAGTGAAAAGTTTCGAATAGCTCAAACAGAACAAATGGATGAGCGGAGATAATGCATCTTTTGAAATACAAACCTGAAAAGATGTTATGCTCAATTACACTGACAAAAGATTTGGGATCCAGCAATATCCTCCGTGGAATTCCGCAGCTAAACAGGAATGCTAAATCACAGACTCTAACTTAAGCAAGAATAATATAGCATAAGCCACATTACAACGCCTATCTGTGAGAAGGGGAACGTGCCTGGTGAGGTCCCTGTATCTCTAAGCTGTCAAGGTTCCCAAATTGAGCATCATTGAGGTGTGCTGGGGGGCGGGGGGTGGGAAACAGAGTCAACAGAAATCAAGGGAGGTCATTATGAGACCCCAGGTGTTCAGGGACAGAATGTGGATTTTTCTGAGGGAGGAGTCTTAGTTCTATGAAGGTCATGACAGTAAAAGAAAAGACTGGGGAAGGATCAGGAAGTGGGAATGTGGTTGGGAAGCGCACAGTGCCACTGAAGGCACAGACAACGAAGCCCTGAACTGGACTTGTTCCAGCCCCAGTCTGACCCCACCCCTACTCTCATCTCCTGGAGCCGATAGAAGCTTTCCCAGCCCTGTGAAGTGTTCAACTGCTGTTCCTGAGCAGGGACCATCTCAGAGGCTGCATGCTATTTCTGCAGCACACTGGCACACAGTAGGCATTTGTTTAACACCCAAGAGGCCCTGTGCTGAAAAGGACATATGCATTAGGGCATCGAAGGTGCAGAAAAGGCAGGCTGGGACCTGTCAAATAAGGGCTGCTGCTGTCACCCGTTCTGGAAGGCAGGCTGAGATTGGATGTGATGTATTGGTCAGTGCAATGACAAGTGTGAAAGACTAACCCTTGGCATTGGTACCTTTGGTGTCCCAGGAGGGAGAGAGAGGGGCTAAAGGAAAAAGAAAAGAAAAAGAGGATTCTGAAGAAACAGCAGCAGGTCTTTGTTCTGCACTGCTTCCAAGAGCAAAGCCCAGGACCCGCAGCAGGGCACCGCAGAGGACAGTCTTGAGGAAAAGAAGCACCGTGTGTCCTTGGCAGACAGAGGCTGCCTAATGGAGGATGGAGAACCCTGTGATCAAAGCTGCTTGGGCAGAGGGAGGGAATCATCTCCAAGAAATGCAACCTGGAAGACATAAGGGAATCATCTCCAAGAAATGCAACCTGTGAACATAAGGGTCTAAGTTCCCTTCAGCTTTAGACACTTCGTGACTTCTGGTGTGTCCAGCCCACTCTGAGATTGGAACTAAGTAAGACACAGATGCAGAAGGCAGAGAGCTGTGTGCAGTGTTTGGGGCTGCTTAAACTGGACTGGAGACTTAGGTGTGACCTCCTACTAAAATTGAACTTGGTGGCGCATGCTTGTAATCCCAGTACTTGGGAGACTGAGACCGGAGGATCTGGGTTCGAGGCCAGCCTCAGCTACTTAGTGAGGCCCTCCGCAACTTAGTAAGACCCTGTTTCAAAATAAAGAATAATAGGGCTAGGGGTGTAGCTCGGAGGTAAAATGCCCCTGGGTTCCATCCCCAGTACCACAAAAAAAAAAAATTTGAACTTCCTAACTCTTCCCCCAGCTCCCAGCCCAGACTTAGGGCTCAGGCATGGAGAATCTGGGTGCTCAGAACATGCATACCCATAGCCAGCAGCCAAAGCTGTGGTGGGCTGTCTGAACCCCAATCCCAGAGCATATGATCAGGAAGCCCAGTGATGGGGCCCAGTTGGCTTCTGGAAGACCTGTGTGCCCCCCACAAGGTTTCAAGAGCAGAGAAGTATCCAGGTCTCAGAGAGGTCCCTCCACACCCCATGAGACAGCAGATAGGAAAAGCCAGAAACTGCCTTCCCACACTGAGCCCAGGAACTCCAGGGATGGAAACATGCTTGCTTCCTGTCCCACAAGACCTCTGTGGGGGGCACAGGAAGCCATTCCTCCAGGGAGGCCACGGTCCTCCAGGTTTGCAGAGGATACAGGGGCCTATAGGTGTTGATGCCGAGGACACACGACAAGCAGCTCTTTAGCCATCTGCTGAGGAAATACCAAGGCAAATTAAAACAAGAGTGGATTTGTGACTTCTGTCTTTTCCAAAAAGATAGTGTTGGCAGGTTTATGAGAAAACCATTCCCAAACACCTTGAATTTATATGGCATGCTTATTTCAAAAGCTCTTCTACATCTGTTAGCTCTTTGAAGCCCCTGGAGGCAGGTAGGGCAGAAAGGAGAATTGGGTGGGGAAATGAGCCATAGAGGAGGCTGGGCCACTTGCCAAAGGCTGTATGACTCCCTCCAGAGAGGCCAGGGTGGCACCCGGGACCCTGACCCTTAACACGTGCCAGAGGGTCTGCTCCCCGTTGCTGGTAGAGTTGCAGCCAAGGCCATTATGCAATTAGGCCGGAAGCAAAGTGACCACTTAAGAGCTGGACAATCAAGTGCAAGAAGGTCCCAGGAGCATCCCTCTCTCGCTCACGTGACGTGCAGCCCTGCACCCATGTGCCCGATAAATTAGCCAAGGTTTAGAGGTAAGGGAATAAACAGGGGCTGATTGACAAGGCGGCTCTCATAATCAGTACTGCAGTAAACTATACTAATTATGGTGTCAATTGGTAACATTATAAAGGTTGAAGCTACATAATGAAAAAGGCACACACACACAGGCAAAGCGAGTTCAGCAAATGTAATTACAGGGTGACATTATTGGCAAATAGTATTTTATGAGATATTAACAGGGATGTGGCGTAAACATGTTCCAAAACTTACAGGCTCCTCAGGGGTTGGGGAACCAAGAACTGGCCAAAGACTCACTCCCAAACATTGCAATTTGGCCAGCCAAGCAGTTTGGAAGAGCCTCTGAGGTCTTCTAGGCTTTTCCCAAAGGAAGAGATGTTTGCAGATAGATTACCACCCTTATTCTTTTTTTTTTTTTTTTTTGCGGTACCGGGGATTGAACCCAGGGGCGTTCTACCTCCGCGCTACACCCCCGGCCCTATTTTTTATACTTTATTTTGAAACCGGGTCTCACGAAGTTGCGGAGGGCCTCACTAAGTAGAGAGAGAGAGAGAGACAGAGAGAGAAACAGGGAGAGAGAGAGAGCGAGCTGAGGCTGGCCGCGAACCCGGATCCTCTGGTCTCCACCTCCCAAAGTACTGGGATTACAAGCATGCGCCACCACGTCCGGCACCCTCATTCTTTAGTACCTTGAAGGTGACATCCTTTCCAAGTCCCTGGCCTGCCCCATGTTCTTTATTCCTGAAATCATAAGATCATGGGCTGTCAGAGCTAAGACTCCAAAGGTAGCATTTCCTTTGACAGTCACCCTATAGCAAACATGAGGAACAATAGACTCCTGCCCATTCGTTCTAGCAATACTCATCTATATTCAACAATATTCACTGATTTCTCTGCCGGGAGATGATCTAAAAGCTAGGCCAAGGCCTCTCTGGTCCTTGTGTCCAGTCTACAAAATACCAAAGAAAAAAAAAAGAAAAAAGAGGCGGGGCGTGGTGGTGCACGCTTGTAATCCCAGTACTTAGGGAGGTGGAGACCGGAGGATCCGGGTTTGAGGCCAACCTCAGCGCTCTCTCTCTTTCTCTCTCTCTCTCTCTCTCTCCCTGTCTCTCCCTCTCTCTACCTAGTGAGGCCTTCCGCAATTTCGTGAGACCCGGTTTCAAAATAAAGTATAAAAAAAATAGGGCCGGGGGTGTAGCGCGGAGGTAGAACGCCCCAGGGTTCAATCCCCGGTACCGCAAAAATAAATAAATAAATAAATAAATAAATAAATAAATAAATAAATGAAAAAAGAAAAAGATATATCAGGTACCATAAAGAAAGCTAAATAGAATGATGTAACTACAGGTGACTAGAAAGAGGCAGACTGGGTAGAAAGCCCAAGTAGCCCTCTTAAGGAGAGGCATGGACCAAGGCCTACAGGAAGAAAAGAAAGATGCTTTTCTAAGGATGCCCAGCTCCTTACTGGCTGGGCAGGGCAGAATCAGGGCATCCTCGCTGGCAGTCCAGGGTTATCGTATTTGCATAGGGCGCCACAACCAGAATTTGGACCAGAATGGAAGAGAAACTATCAGTTGTAAGGACGGGATACAGGATATCTGCAGGCTGCAGATACAGGAAAGGCATCGCTTCATGTCAATCACCGGTGTCATATGTATGATAAAGGAGCTGCCTACTGGTTCTTATTGTCTATCATTACACAGCAAACCATCCCAAACTTGTACCACTATCTTTCACATTTCTATGAATTGACCAGACAGTTCCTTCTCATGATCTCTTACGTAGTTTCAGACAGATGGTGATTGGGCCAGAGTAATCAAAGACTTTTTGTCTTTTTGTATGTGTGTATAGTACTGTGGTTGAACCCAGGGGGCACTCTACCTCTGAGCTATATCTGCAGCCCTATTTTATTTTGAAACAGGGTCTCACTAAGGGTCTCAATAAGTTGCTGAGACTAGCCTCGAACCTGTGATCTTCCTGTCTCAGCCTCCCACTAGGCTTACAGGCATGCGCTACCATATTGGGTGCTTTTTGTCTTACATGACTGATTCCTGGGAGCTGATTGGTCCTTTCCTGCTATGGCTTCCCACACAGCTAGGATGGACTTCCTCCCAGCATGGCTGTCTCTGGATTCATGGGCTTCTCCCAGTAAGGTTGGCTTCCTCAGGGTAAGCATTATAACAGGTCCAGACAGCAGCTAAAGATTTCTCAGGCCGGGCGTGGTGGCGCATGCTTGTAATCCCAGTACTTGGGAGGCTGAGACTGCAGGATCCCGGCTTCACGGCCAGCCTCAGCTACTTAGTGAGGCCTCCGCAACTTAGTGAGACCTGGTTTCAAAATAAAGAATAAAAAATAGGGCTGGGGGTGTAGCTCGGAGGAAGAATGCCCCTGGGTTCAATCCCCGGTACCACCAAAAAAAAAAAAAGAGATTTCTCAGGACCTGGTAGTAGAAGAGTCAAAACCTCCTTTATTACTTTTTAATTTATTATTTAATTGAAAAATAAAAAATGCATATACTTATTATGTAACAACATGTTTAGAAATATGTGTACATTGTGGAATGGCTAAAACAAGTGGATTAACATATGCATTACTGCACATACTTATCATTATTGAATGGTGAGAACACTTATTTATTTATTTTGCGGTACCGGGGATTGAACAGGGGCGTTCTACCTCCGCGCTACGTCCCCGGCCCTATTTTTATACTTTCTTTTGAAACCGGGTCTCACGAAGTTGCGGAGGGCCTAAGTAGAGAGAGAGAGAGAGAGAGAGAGAGAGCTGAGGCTGGCCGCGAACCCGGATCCTCCAGTCTCCACCTCCCAAAGTACTGGGATTACAAGCGTGCGCCACCACGCCCGGCTTTGGTGAGAACACTTAAAATGGTCTCTCTTAGCAATTTTCAAGAATAGAATGCATTGCTATTAACAGCACATATTCTTTTTTTTTTTGAAATTTTGTGACCAATATCTCCCCAATCCCCACTTCTTCCAGTGCGTGGGAACCACCATTCTACTCTTTACTTCTATGAAGTCAACATTTTTATATTCCTCATATAAGTGCAATCACATGTCATTTGTTTTTCGTGCCCGGCTTATTTCACTTCATATAATGTCTTCCAGATTCATCTATGTTATCACAGATGACAAGATCGATCTCTCTCTCTCTCTCTCTCTCTGTCTCTCTCTCATTACATATGTACATATGTCATATCTTCTATATCCATTCTTCTATCCATGGACACATATGTTGATTCCGTATCTTGGCAATTTTGAATAATGCTGCCAACGAACAAGGGAGTATGAACATCTCCTCAAAACTGATATCATTTCCTTTGTATATATACCCAGCAGTGGCATTGCTAGATCATATGGTAGGTCTATTTTTTTTCTTTTTTTTTTTTTTTGCAGTACTGGGGATTGAACCCAGGGCATTCTACCTCTGAGCTCCACCCCCAGCCCTGTTTTTTATTCTTTATTTTGAAACAGGGTCTCACTAAGTTCATTGAAGAGGGCCTCACTAAGTAGCTGAGGCTGGCCACCAACCCGGATCCTCCGGTCTCAGCCTCCCAAGTACTGGGATTACAAGCGTGCACCACCACGCCCGGAAGGTCTATTTTTTTTTTGAAGGGGGGAAGGGACATCTATATTTGTGTGTGTGCATGGGGGGAGGAGTACTGGGAATTGAACCCAAGGGCATTCTACCTCCATGTTCCACCTCCAGTCCTTTCAAACAAATTCTTTTTTTGTCTTGAAACATGGTCTCACTAGGTTCCTGAGATTCTTGCTAAGTTGCTAAAACTGTCCTTGAACCCACGATCCTCCTGTCTCAGCCTGCCCAGTACTGGGATTACTGGTGTGCACCACCATGCCTGGCTAAAACATCCATATTGTTTTCCATAATTCCATAATGTACTAATTTACATTCCCACCAACAGTGTACAAATGTTTTCCTTTATTTCACATCCTCTCCAACACTTCTTATCATTCATATTTTCGATAGTAGCCATTCTAGCAGGTGTGAGGTGATATCTCTTTGTGGTTTCAATTTGCATTTCATTAGTGATTAGTGATACTGAGCATTGTTTTTCATATACTAGTGACTATCTGTATGTCTTTCTTTTATTTTCAGAAATGTCTATTCAGATCCTTTGCCCACTTTTCATTTGATTCTTTATTTTCTTAACATTGAGTTTCATATACATTTTGGATATTAACCCCTTATGAAATATGTGGTTTAAAAATATTGTCTCCTATTGTATAGATTGTTTCTTCATTCTGCTAATTGTCACCTCAGCTGTGCAAAACCTTTTTTGTTTGTGTAATCTTATTTATCTATTTCACTGCCCAGAACATCTTTTCTGCCACAGTTTATCAATCAAGCAAATTATTAAATCTGTCCCAGATTCCAAGGAAAGGAAATTAGACTCCAGTTTTCAATGGTAGCATTGGCAAGTAAGTTGGAGACATCCCTAATCGACCAATTCCCCATTCAAAGAAATGCAGCCTCTATCAACAACCCAGCCACCAATCTCCCATTCAAAGAAATGCAGCCTCTGTCAACAACCCAGCCAGCCTTTTGGCAACCTGATAGACATCTGTCATTCACACTCAGATTGTCTTTCTTTTCCTCAAAATAATCAAAGAACTACAGCATGTTTATTGGGGGACTATCATATAAAAATGTGCATCCTGGTATGCACACACTCTACACAACATACTGTGTCTTCCTTCCAGGTACTTACAGACTAGATCAGCTGCTACAGAATTCCAGTTGTAATAGCTAAACTAATTTTTAAAATGAAATTTGACATGCAGTTCCAGTACATGAAATAGGTCAAGGTAGGACTATTCTGGATAAAGTGACAGCCCCAGGGCACTTCATCTACTTCTGCCAAAGCTTGAGTTTAGATAATCACAGAGTGCACACCATCATTAGGGGCGAGGAGAGGAAAGGAAGGAAGCTTTCCTGATGGAAAAATATGGACACAGCCTATGGCAAAGCTAGTATATTATTGAGATTTTTTTTATTGCAAATCTATGTCAAATTCACTTAAGTGAAAAAGGAAGACATACAAGAAATCTTAGGAGGCCGGGCGTGGTAGCGCACGCTTGTAATCCCAGTACTTTGGGAGGCGGAGACCGGAGGATCCGGGTTCGTGGCCAGCCTCAGCTCTCTCTCTCTCTCTCTCTCTGTCTCTCTGTCTCTCTCTCTCTCTCTCTCTCTCTCTACTTAGTGAGGCCCTCTGCAACTTCTTCGTGAGACCCGGTTTCAAAATAAAGTATAAAAAAATAGGGCCGGGGGTATAGCGCGGAGGTAGAACGCCCCTGCGTTCAATCCCTGGTACCGCAAAAAAAAAAAAAAAAAAAAAAAAAAAAAAACAAAAACTTAGGAGGTAGATTGCTTCAGACAGGGCTGGATCCAGGGGCTTACAAAACATCCTATACTAATTAACATGGAATGCACTAAAATTAACACAGGATTGGGTCTGGTCAGTTTTCAGCTGTGTGTACTTCACTCTCAGAGGTACTTTCTTTTTGTCCTTGTGGGGACAGAGTGGCCACCAACAGCTAATTATGCTATTATACTACCCCTACCACTACACAGCCAAGATGCACTTGGCCCTACTTGGGTCCAGTGATACTCAGAGGGTCAGTGGATGTCCTGCTATGACTGTAGGTGCCCACCAAGTCAAACACACTTGGAGCCCCAGGAGAGGCTACCAGTACTGACAACTCGGCCTTCAGCTGACTCCGTGCCTGTTACCTGAACTCATGTGATCCTGGAGAGATTTTCAGTGGGTGATTCATCTTAAAGTTAGGCCAGAGAAAGGGAAACACATTACCAGCCATGCAGCATGAAGAAACATTGCATTAAGTGTAAAGACTTTGAGGCCGGGCGTGGTAGCACACACTTGTAATCCCAGTACTTTGGGAGGCGGAGACCGGAGGATCTGGGTTCGAGGCCAGCCTCAGCTCTCTCTCTCTCTCTCTCTCTCTCTCTCTCTCTCCCTGTCTCTCTCTCTCTCTCTCTTTCTCTCTCTCTCTCTCTCTACCTAGTGAGGCCCTCCGCAACTTCGTGAGACTTGGTTTCAAAATAAAGCATAGAAAAATAGGGCCGGGGGTGTAGCGTGGAGGTAGAACGCTCCTGAGTTCAATCCCCGGTACCGCAAAAAAAACAAAAAGTGAAAAGACTTTGTAACAAAGAATACCACATTTATTAACATAAGTAAATCTACAGATTTAACACCCATCAGGCTTTAGACTTTATTTTTCCTTTTTCCATATAAAGTAAATATGGCTAGAGTGTACGATTATGACTACAACACCATTTTCTGAATCTATTTAAGTGCAGTCTAACTGCCCATGCTGTGAACATGGGCAACCCAACGATGCACCCCACTCCTGGAAGAGCATTCACCCCACCACATGCCGGAGCCAGAAAGGTAGACTTCCCTGTGCAACGGCTGGTTTTCATCACTGTTTAATGAATTGTTGCACTCTTTATAGGATAAACAATAAATTGCACATGATTTATCATATTACCCAATAAATCATGTGACAAATCATTAGGCAGAGAGATAAAATCAAGTGTTTTAGAAATAAGTTAATCTATGATGCCAATGTGTACACTAAGCAGTTGCTTAAAAACCCTATTTACTAATCATTTTTACATAAAGAGAGATTAATGATTATGTAGATTAAATGTGCACTTATTCCTATAAATATCAGGCGGCCATGTGCCTTGTTGACCTCTTCTCCTTCATAAAGACCCCCCAAAAGCCTCCCTGCTATGGTGTAATTGCATTTGCCTCCCCACTCCCAAGATTTGGCTAGACATGGAAAGGAGATTGGAGGAACCAGGGCAAGAGAAAGAAGTGGTTAACGAAGAGCACGTCACTGGAGGGGCCTGGTGGAGCGGCCGTTCTCACCGTAAATTCTGTAATACACTAATTAACACTTTCATTAGGGCTTGGAGACAGGTTCCAATGCTGCTTGGCTCTCCAGTCTGCCTTCGACCCAGCGCTCTTTCTTACTTGTGACAACTATGTTTACAGCTTCTCTGCCTATCGAGCCGGCTGGCACATTGAATTACCCTCAAGAGTCCATGGGCATCACGTCACATTTGCGTGCCTGATATCATACGTGACGAGCTGTGCCATCGCCAGGGCCTTCGATGCACATCCCACAGACGGCCGGCCCCCGGAATACATAGGCACATATTAAGCTAAATCTTTTTGGAGTCAAGCTTGTTTCACATCAGTTACACAAACATATTGGTTCCCTTAAAAGAACAAATGCTTTGTGAGTAAGGAAACGAGTCCAGGACTGAAACCTGAGAAATCATTCCATGCATCAATTCAGCCCTTCCTTCCGAAAGTCTTTTTCATAGAAGTATTAAGGGAGAGACTGTCTGGCTTCTAGAATATGAGCTGTGAACAAAATACAATATAAGCTCTGGAAATTATTCAGCAATGCAAAGAGAGAGAGAAAGGGGAGCCCTGGTTAATGTAACTGGGAAGACGATCAGAGTAACAGAGAAGTTTTCCTCTCTTGCATAAAGGTGCCGCTCATCTCATAGGGTTACTCTGACTTTAAATTCCTCACGCACAACATATTGAACCTGAAGCTGATCCTAGCAATGCAATAGAAAAGAAGTCCCCCTCAGTGCGTTCTAAAACTCACTTTCTCTTTTGCATGAAGCCCCGTGCTAACTTGCTTGAGAAAATGCTAATCGCCAAGCTTTGGGAACCACCCTTCCTGGTGCCTGGCAAAGCAGTTGTAAGATTGGATAAAGGATGGGAGATAATATGGGAGAGAAGGACTGTACTGCATTATCATTCTTCTGAAAAGCTCTAAAAAATGGAATGGATAAATTTTACTGACAACTTCAGCTTCAATGAACTACCTGAAAAATACTGCCTTCAAGGCAGAAATCCAAGAAATGAGCTTTTATCTGTAATTTTTAGCCCTTCCCAAGAGGAAGGACATCAGAGGTTCAGGGAGGAATATAGTAAGCGTTTTGAGTTCCTTGAATATTACCTTCCCCTCACACTGGCCCCTGAGAAGCTTCCAGGTGCAGAGTGGAGAACAATTCTCAGATTCAGAGAAACAGAAACCCAACTGCCAAGGTAAAACAAGAGAAAGGTTCAAAGTAAGTTATGTTTCTAATGCCCAGAAAAGAAACAAATTAAGTGACACAACTCTTCATCTTATTTTCCCTTCTCTTTATACAGCCCACCTCAAACTCTACCCCGATCATATTTCAAATGCCATCTGTATCAGTCAGGATAGGTTGAGTTTTGCTTCAATAACACAAAAGATCGAAATCTCAGTAGCCTAAAATAAATCTTCTTGCTCCTACAATGCAATGAGGGGCCAGGAAACTTGCTAAAGCCAGGGTCCTCCTATGGTAGAACCATGCTCCAGTCTGCATTGGTCTAATGCTATCTCCATTGCATTTCAAGGTTTCCCAATCACCAAAGAAGCAAGCACCAGCTTTTCAAGGTGACCAGAATCGACATATTATTTTATTGGCCAGAATGGATCACATGCCCATGCATGCCTAACTTCGAGGACAAGGACGTATAATTCTCCATGTGCCAGAGGTAGGAAGAAGCAGGCATTGATAAACATTCATAACGTTGATCAGCATAACCCATTTCCCAGAGCCCCCTTCTCTGCAGCCACCCCATTCCCTGGAAAAGACAAAAGCAAGGAGCCCTATTTAGAGGGATCATTTCCAAGTATCTTGCTGCTGCGATCTGGACCATCTACATCATTAGAACTGCAGTTCATACACTTTGTAAAGAAAGGAGAGAGGCACATTTGTGTCATGCTTAACCCTACCAAGAGGCAATGAAGCCTAATGGCCAGGAGCAGGGATACCTGAGTCAGACTGCCTGCACTTGACTCTACTATCGCCAGGATGGCCGTGGACAAGATGATTAACTTCTGAATACTTCGGTTTGCCACTCTGCAATATGGACCTAAAACTGGTGTCTATCTCATAGGGTTCTTTTGAGGATTGATTATACTAGTGCATGCGAACCCCTTGAAAGGACTCCTGGCACTGAGGGAGTGCTATAGAAATGCTTTCTACTACTACGATGCTTTATAGTCTACAAAGTGCACTTGCCACCATGAACCCATTTGGCCATTAAAATCAGTCTGAAGAATAATTTCCCCCCTGTGTTCTCCATCCTCCTCTTCATCCCAGAGGAAGGCCAGAGATGGCAGACCAGAGAAGGATATTTAGAAACTAAGCTGGAGGGGTTGCTCTGCATATGAAAATGGGGAGGGATTTTGAAGGAATGTACCAGAAAAAGTCTACTATAGTTTGAATCTTAAGTGTTCTCCAAAAGCCCATGTGTTGAAAGTTTGGTTCCCAGTGTGGTGCTACTAGGAGATGGTGGAACTTTTAAGAGGTGGGGCCTAGATTGAGGTCTCTAGGTCATTCAGGGTGTGCTCTGGAAAGGTATTGTGGGATCCTAGCCTCATCCTTCCTCTCTCTTTGTCTTCCTGGCTATTAAATGAATAGTTTTGCTCTATCATACACTCCCCACCAATGACCTAAAAATAATGGGCTCACCTGATCACAGACAAGAACCTCTAAAACCAGAATCCAAAATAAACCTTTTTTTACTTATAAGTTGATTATTTTGGGTATATGTTATATAACAAAAACTAGCTAACATAGAGTCATACCTGCCAAATATTCCGTATGTTCCTTATATTTTCCAGCCCCCTTACAGTTAAGTTAAAGCCAATGAGTTAGGAGCAGAAGCAACATGGCCACTTTGGGGACAAAGAGTTTGTTTGCAGATACAAGGTTCTCTGGCTTTTTTCTCTCCTACCAAAATAACTAAGAAGATACCATGCTGAGAAGGCAAAGCCCGAGTTATGTATTACCCCTGAGGCATGCTCATCTTGAAGATTTACATTGGAATTGCATGTGCAAGAATTTTTGTTGCATTAACCCCTGATATTTTGAAGTTGTTTGTTATTACAGCATATCCTAGCCTAAACTTACTAATACAATGGGGAAGTGTTCCTGAAAGAAAGGACAAAGAACAGAGAAGACTGCAAGCTATACACTGGAGTAGCTGGCAGTCCCTTAAGAACAAGAGTAATTCACAAAAATGTTAAACTGTTTTGCATCACTATAATGTAAAATGTCTTCTATATTCTCCTTTTATGGTTTTACTTTATTCTTTTGGTGTTTTATTTTGTAAGATTTTGCATGGGAAGAACAATTAAAGAAAGATCTGAACTCCACATTTACATGGATACCAGGAGAAGGACAAAAGAATAGTTTCAAATCACAACATGGTTCTGAGGTAGAATATTGAAGTCAGGCATACTTAGGATAACACAACAATACATCCTCTCCAGGTATCTAAAAGGGGGCATTGAATTTTCCACAGGATATACAAAGGAAGATTAGTCCATCTGAGTATATCTCAAGAGGTAGGCTAAACTTAGCTCACAAAAACCTGAGATAAGATGAACAGTCATCCATATCGTCTCAAATTTACATATGACAAGATTGAGAAATACTTAGTAACTCCAAAAACCAGCAAGCATGACTGTGGTAAACCTGGTGTAGAACTCAGATCTTTTGTACCTAACTCAATATAATTGTGTTAGTCAGCTTCCCATCACTCTGACAACGCACCTGAGACAATCAACAAAGGAAAAAGGTTTAGTGTGGCTCACAGAGTTTTCAGTCTATGTCTACTTGGCCTTGTCATTTTGGGCCTGTGGTGGCACAGGATATCATGGAGGGAGCACAAGATGGACAAGGCCGCTCACCTCCTGGTGGCCAAAAGCAAAGAGAGAGAGAGGAAGAAAGCAGGGCCCCAGTATCCCCTTGAAGGGTGCACCCCAATGACCAAAATTCCTTTCACTAAGCTCCAGCTCATAAAGATTGCATCACCTGTCAATGGCACCACAGGCTGGCTCCAAGCCTTTAACACAAGGGCCTTTGGGAGATACCCCAGATCCAGAACACAGCAGTAGTATTCTTAATCTTCATATGTAGGCCAATCTCAGAGGAGTCAAGGTTGACAATGAACTCCATGTTACCATTCTCGGTCCCGACTAGTTTGCTATATCTGCAGCATTTGATGTAACCGATTTTTTCCCTCTTCCTTGGCAGGCTTTCTCCGTTTAGCTTTCCGACCACCTCACTCTCTTGGTTTTCCTCCTACACCACTGTCTGCAACTTTTCCATCTCCTTTGGTGAAACCCCCTCACTTCCTCAACCCCAAGGCCAAAGGTGCCTCAGAGTTCAGTTCTTAGATCTCCTTTCTTACTTATCTCTCTATATTTATTCCCTTCAAGAGTTCAGCTCACTTTGTAGCTTCAAATTCCATCTATATGTTGATAAACTTTACAAATGTATAACTCTAGATCTCTCTTCTCAACCTCAGAATCGTGTCTCCAGCTGCCTCCTGGCATTACCATTTAGATGTCTAAGGGGCACCCCACACATTTAACATGTCAAAACTGAGTATCCAAACTTCCTCTTACCCATCCTACTTCCACACAATTTTCTACATCTCAGTCAAATGCAGCTCCAAACTCCCCATTGCTCAGCACCCAAACCTGGAATCATCCCCAGCCATTCTCTTTTTCTCTCATTCTACAACTAGTTTATAAGCAAATCCTTCTGGCTCTTCAGGAACTTGAAATAACTCAACAGCAGCCATCATCATCCAATCCACCGCCCTGACTCGCTTGTGTTCTTGAGTTAGCCTCTTTATTGGTCTTCCTGAGTCATCTCCTTCAAGTCTTTACTGAAATGTCACCTAACCACCACATTTTAAATTGATCAGCCCTCCTGCCTACATCACTCCTTAGACTCCTATCCATAGCACCTTGAAACTTTTATCATGTTATATAATCATTTGACTATTTTATTTATTCTCTGTCTCCCTTGGGCTAGAACATGATCTCCAGAGAGCTGAGTATTTGCTCTATGCCCAGGGTATAGAACAGTACATAGCACAGAGTAGATACACCTTAAGTTTTGTTACAGGAGTCAATACACAGACCTTGAGTATTCTCCAGCCTGAACGCCCACCCCTTACTCTCTTCTTCTAGCTACCATCCAGTTACTGAATTCATTCCCTCCCAATCTGGTTTTATTCTCCACCTAGGTGTGTCAACCTCATGTCTTGTGGACAGGCTGCCTGGCTTTTCTGTCTACTCCCCTTCTTGCTTCTCAAACAACCTTGCTGGCTCCTGCAGCAGCAGGTCATAGATTCTTCTCTACCTCACCATACTCAAGGCACTGATATTTCCCCCCCATCAGGCTCATGCCCTGCTTGGTTAGAACGAGGATTGGAAAATTCATGGTCCAGAAATTCCTTTTCTTTTTCCATGACATTTTTTCTATTTCAAGTCATATTGACCTCCTCCATATCTGAATTATTTTAGAGTATAACTAGTAATAATAATTGTGTGTGTGTGTGTGTGTGTGTGTGTGTGTTTGTGTGTGTGTGTGTGTGTGCTTGTAACAGTGATTTCAAAGAGAACTTATCCTACCCATTTTACCAGCAAGGAAACCGAGACCCAGAGAGGCTAAACTACTTATCCAAGTTCCAAAGAGTTAATTAGAATAAAAATCGAATGCAGGTGCATCTAAATTCAAAAATTGCGCCCTTAACCCTGTCATATTAACTGTCAGAACAAAAGTTAGATTCTTGATAATTTCTAATTCTTTCCTGGAAGTAGGATTCAAGTTTCTTGGTGGTCTATATGCAGGGACTGTCATATCACCTGATCTGTCAGTCTGTGACCTCCACAGAGCCTGGATTAATAGGTTCTTTCTGCCAGATTCACCAGATGTGGTGGCCTCTGGTGGGGGAAAAAGAATATTGGACAGCTTTCTAAGCCATTATATAAGAAAGACATCAAGATAGGAAAATTCCCTGAAAGGAAACCAGGAAATAAGCCCCTTACTCCCTTCCTCTCTTCCTTCACTAGTGCACCTTGGCAGAAACCACAATGATACAGCCAGGCATGGTGGCACATGCTTGTAATCTCAGTACTTGGGAGGCCGAGACAAGAGGATCGCAGATTGGAAGCCAGCTTCAGCAACTTAGTGATGCTCTCAGCAACTTAGCAGGACCTTGTTTCCAAATAAAAAATAAAATAGGTCTGGGGGTGTAGCCCGGAGGTAGAAGGCCCATGGGTTCCATCCCCAGTACCACACACAAAAAAAGAAAGAAATCACAGTGATGCATACATGCTCATCGTGATGGGAAGGAAATAGACGCACCTGTCTATTCATTTTCCAACCAAATGATTTTCTGCTCCTTAAGTGATATTTACAGAGATTTTATAACTGAAGATCTCAAGTACCTCACCCAGCTACCTGTGTACTCAGTCCTGGGGGAGATTCAAGGTCTCTCCCTTATAAGGATTACAAAGATGCTGGTACAAGTGACAAACCAAAGAGCAAGATAAGTTACTACATCCATGCCCTGGCTTTACAGGTGGTAAAGCATGCTTCCATACATCCTGTTTTAACCTCAACATAATTGTCGGCATTCAGCAATGAAGAGCTTTGTTCAAGATCATAAACTAAGTATACAGAATCTTCAGAATCAAACCCAGTTTTCAGACTTCAAGTCCAGCGCTTTTCACACCAGTCCACACCAGCCAGTACCAACTTGATCTCTACATAAGTGATAGATGTGGGTAGTAGGTGGGGTCCACTCTGATCTCCTTGCTGACTGCTTCATGAAAGTCAAAATTTAACAAGTTGCCTTATATTGTTAACACCAAGAGTTGTCACCTCCCCTAGGGTCTCTAACATAGCTGGAATCTGTAGAAGTTACAGACAACTCCTTGCACCTCAAGTGCTCAGGGCCTAGCAGTACTCTTCCCATGCTGTGGAATCTTCTCCAGCTACCTTAGTCCACCCATAGTTGGCACATCTCTATTCCAGGTATGCAGTAAAGGCTCAATCATCACATTCTAGATGAGGGAATATGGAAAAAGTTTAATTGTGGACTGCAGCTTCTCAAATGGTTGACTTGTCTACCCACACTCAGTCCCTTTATGATTTCATTCCTTCTCTAGAATTTGGAACAAAGACCAGTCCTGGGATCAAGAGATTGTTCAGGCATATTTGGGTCTTCAGCCATTGTATGTCTTCCAGTGGCCAGTTTCATACCCCCATGATGTTCCTTACCAACTTTTCCATCCCTAGACAATCTCCCCACTTTGATATCAACCACCAACCTCCCAGACAATGAGGGCTTGGGACTCAGCCACATAAGGTACCTTTGATTAGTAACTCTAATCTCTATGACTAGAATTTCAAAGAGCTGTCCAGGGAGGGTTAAGAGCATGCCCCCAAAAGGCAGCCAGTCCATGCATACAACCAAGAAGCAAACTACAAGCCTCTAATCCCACTTCCTGATCTAACCACTCATCTGAGGTCCTGTTGCTTTACAAAAATGACTTTCTTTTAATTAAAATAGGAGTATAAATTATTTTATCCCTGTATTATTGGGTAGTAAGCAAATTCACAGCAACTCACTGGATTTTTTTAAAAATCTATTTTAAATATAAACACACTGCCATATTTTCTGTGGGTTTGAAAACTTATGTTAAGTTTGCAAATAAGTCAACTCCATAAAGATAACATCTTTCCCTAAAAAAAATGTGTTGTGATCTAATGGCATGCTATGGAAAATTAACATTTTATTAAGGAAATACATGCATCCACCCTCCACTGGAAAGGTCCAAAGGAGACTTGAGTTCCCCACCTGCTCACTCCCAGGTCAGACTGACTACTGACAAGGCAACTTCCAAACCGACACTTCCTCTTTTCCCAGCCCCTTAGGGGTTCCCTGGAGCCCCCACAGATACCACGAGCAACAGGAAACAGTTATTTTATTTTGGGTCATGCTGAGCTTTATTTTTGAACCTACCATGTTACATATCTGACAGGTCCTGTATTCGCAGAGGGACCTGAATCACTGTGGTCCACCTTGAAAAGATGCCATTTCAGACAGGGCAATGTGCGGTGATCTTTCAGCCCAGCTGTCTGAGTGCTGGAGGACCCAGATACACCCCTGTAAGGTTGTTAATAACCAGACCTTAGGTGACCATAACAACCAACTCAGTCATGGCACCAGAGCATTGGACTTCTAACCCATTACCAGGAAAATAAAAGCCCAGGACCACATAGAGCTAGGTACCATTTTTAGACATAATGAGAGTTATCTCTGCACAGTTCCCCGGGCGAGTCCCCCTTCTGTTCCTGCACCCACTGTATCTCCTTCTCTTCTACAGAGTGGGTGGGGAGCCCAGCAGACCAGTCACCGGCCCCAGCTCTTTCTTGTGCCTCAGTGACAAATGTTTCCAGGACCCCGGACCTGAGCCTTTGAAAGAGGTTCAGTAGAAGCAATTCCCAAGCCTGCCTTCACCCTGTCTCTCTCCTTCCCCTCCCCAGACCACTGGTCTTCAGAAATCTTACAGAACTAAAAAGGCTCGTGTAAATACGGAAAAGGGAAAAGCTGTCAAAACCTGCATGAGTTGTTTAAATACCATGAATAAGAAGGAGTAACAATAGGCACATCAATGAAGATGTGTTTCCTTCAGACTTGGCCATGTGCCACCCAACGCAAGTCCCCAGAAAACGACGCTCAGCAAAGGAGGCAGCGTGGCTCACCCGCCCCTTCGCAACACCCCCTCCCCAGGAAAACATTTTTGACAAGCAACGCCGCTAGAGCCATTTCCCACTGCCTTCCTTTCATTTGCATTCTCATTAGAATAATATAATTTCGCAAACTGGGAATGTGTACGTCCGCATCATGCAGAAGAAACTCTGTACCCTCATTCTAGCCTCATCCGGGCCGGTTCAGGTTTGGCACGCAGCATCAGCCCGGCTCAGCTAATGCTTGTATTAGCGACATTGCAACGAAATGATCAGGAACATATGAAAATCTTCAGAATTGACCCATACCAAAAAGGAGTTTTCGAAATGGAAGAAATACCCGTCTTGTTTTTGTTTTTCAAATGGCCTCTAGCATCGGAAAAGGATGAAAGAAAGTGTTTTTTTTTTTTTTACAAAGGACAGAAAAAGCGTGCATTTTGCTTTCTGCTGCTGTGTGGGTTTCTTAAAGATGCTTGACCCTGATTTAAAATTGCCACATGCCGAGCCGGGCGTGGTGGCGCACGCTTGTAATCCCAGTATTTGGGAGGCCGAGACCGGAGGATCCGGGTTCGCGGCCAGCCTCAGCTACTTAGTGAGGCCTTCTGCAACCTAGTGAGACCCTGTTTCAAAATAAAGAGCAAAAAATCAGGCTGGGGGTGTAACTCGGAGGTAGAATGCCCCTGGGTTCAATCCCCAGTACCAAAAAAAAAAGAAAAAAAAATTGCCACATGCCAACTTTTAAAAGTGCTATAATAAGGGCCGGGCGTGGTGGCGCACGCTTGTAATCCCAGTACTTGGGAGGCAGAGACCGGAGGATCCGGGTTCGCGGCCAGCCTTAGTTACTTAGTGAGGCCCTCCGCAACTTCATGAGACCCGGTTTCAAAATAAAGGATAAAAATAGGGCCGGCGGTGTAGCTCGGAGGTAGAACGCCCCTGGGTTCCATCCCTGGTACCGCAAAAAAAAAAAAAGTGCTATAATAAAATGAATTTCTCTAAGTCATTCCAGGGCATGATTTCATAAGGAATGCTCTAAGTATGGCTACTGCTGGTTTTTGTTTTTGTTGTTGCTGTGTTTGTTTGTTTTCATGTGCATTTACTGAATGATATCTTATAAATATATTGGGATACTTAGAAGCAACAAATAAGCAACGCAAATGTGCTTCCCCACATGCTAAACTGGTTTAAATTCATTTGTCTACGCTGGTGGGTCAGATTTCTCTTATTTCCTGAAACACTGGAAACGCTTATGAAGCCAAAAAAACTTTGCAAAGCAAATTTTTCAGTATTTGCTTAACTGGTCTCTACTTCAAGTGAAGGAAGAATTGTTATTCATTATAAAGATGCATAACAAACATTTCAGAACGATTTCAGGACGAAATAGGAGTTGAGGGTAGGGACCGACATGGGAGCTGGGAGTAGGAAAATGGAATAAGATAATGATTTTTTAATTATTTTAAAATGAGTTAATGCCACAGAAGTTCCTTCGGAAGCCACACTTGCTAGCCAGTCCTTGAGAGCTAGATCTCCCTGAATTACCAAGTTTAAAGGGAAGGGCAAGAAGAGGGAATCATTGTTCCCATGCAACATGTTCACAGGCTGCTTAGGGCTGCTTCGTGGCCTTTCCTGGGGCAGAATACAGTCCTCTTCAGTGTCCCAAGGGCATAAGAGAAGAAAGAGAAAGCGCAGACTTATCTTTCTGCCCCAGGTCACCTGCTCTGAGGACACTAAATGGTTTCCCAACGTGTCATGGCTCGAGTGATTTAAGATCCCATGAACATACTGCATCTTGTATGTAGGAGAATGACATTTCAATTTTTTTTCATAGAATAGCAAATTTGCTAAAAGAGGGGGAAAAAAACAACAAGATTCTTTAGAAGCCAACCTTTACATACCCAAAGAATGTGAGCACAGCCCCCCTTCTGGCACGGACATCTGTCACTCACACACAGATGCTGTCCTCTTGAAGCCAGCGTAAATAGCTCTCCACTGTCCCTGCCTGGCTCGGGGGGTACAGACGGGTATCGAGCATTCCATGGTGTGGACAGCGCTTCCTCTGAAAAGTGAATTCGGATTTTGTATAGCTTCATGAAAAGCACAGGGCCATTTTCTGGGGAGTGCCAAACTGTTTCTAGTTTCCCTTTAAAAGAAAGGAATAGAAAATATGTACATATATATATATATATATATATATATATATATATATATTCCTAACTGGAAGTACATTTGCTACATAGGCAGACTGTAACAAAATTTGGGTAAAATTAATACAAAGCAACCCAAATCATTTAGCATATAGATAAGTCAATTTATCATAGACTTTCTACTAGAAGAAACACGAATGTTCCCGGGCATGACCCTGACAAATATCTCTGGAGCCTGTTCTTTGAGTGCGGTCATCGGGTGGGCTCCGAGTCCCTGTCTCGGGTTCCGTGAGTGTCTAATAAAGTGTGGGTGTCAGGAGTTTTGTCAGCGCGTTCTCTGCCTGTTTGGTTCATCTCGTCTTCTGAATAAAGCCTGTAGTGGCACTGCACCGAGACTGAGATAGCGCAGCTGACACTATTGATTTCCATCCACAGTACACTTTGTCAAAAATCAAATAGAAGGCCCTTTGGACCCTTTCACCTTTACC
>PVJS01026123.1:0-27260 GCA_004027185.1 Glis glis | reverse complement strand
AAATTGCCAGAATTCCCCTTAAAATCAGGAACAAGACAAGGATGCCCACTATCACCACTCCTTTTCAACATAGTCCTTGAAACTCTTGCCAGAGCAATAAGACAGGAGAAGGATATCAAAGGAATTCAAATAGGAAAAGAAGAGCTAAAATTATCTCTATTTGCAGATGATATGATCCTATATCTAGAAGACCCAAAGAGTTTACTTTAAAAGTGTTTAATTGTTATGTAATATTTTCACATATTCTATTTCTGAGTCATCCCTCTGTAAAATTGAGAAAGAGAAATTATAGATTATATATGTAGACTGAGGTATAATTACACCTTAACATATTATGTAATAGTAACTTACTGTTCAAAAGAAGAAAAAATTAGGCCGAAATGTGTGTGAGGAGGTTGTTTATTTTGTCTATTTTAGCTGGATTAATTTTCTATGTGATTAAACACAGAGCTGTATTTAAGGAATCCTGAAAGTATCATTAAGAATTAATATGCGCAACTTAGGGAGTAGTGGGGACACAAAAGGGACTCCAATGACAACAGAGAACCTTCAGTGGTGCAAGGGAAGGGGTACAAGGGAAGGGGAAGGGGAAGAAAGAAGTGAATCTATGGAATTACTGTCATAAAGAATGTGTATATATGAGATGATACCAACATCATTCTCAGTGCTACATGTGGGGGAGGTGGGGGGGAGGCGGGGGGGAGGTACACCAAGAGCTGTGTGCATGTATGTTAACACCAAACTGATACTCATTGTGATGTGAGACTACAATGCACCAATAAAAACATAAAAAAAAGAAATCAGGAAAAAAAAAGAAATGTACTATCTCCAGTTAGAACTGCTATAGTTTGTTAAGCTGCCTTAGTTAAGATCAGTCTTTCCCCAGTCTCTTATCTCCCTTTTATTTGCTAATTTTATTTGAGCCTACTTTGATCCAGAGCTTCTCTCCCAAGGTGCTTCTATCTGCAGACAAAAATCTTTCACAGTGTCCATACAGCACTATCAATAATTTATATAATACAGATCCTACAGCTGTTCTACTTTTATAAGTGCTTTAAACCAACAATGAAATTGACATAAATAAGTAAATACCTACTAAGAAATTTGCTGGTTGAAGAATATGTTGAAAAATGAAACTACATATTGTCTTTTGCAGTTAGATTACTTCAACCTGAGACAGATATTCCTCTGTGTGAGGTTTGTGGATGAATTGTGAATGGTCAGAGATTTAAAGCAGAACAGGGATGTCTATGGTAGCCTAAGAGACCCCACAGGATATATAAGATTTCCACAATAGCAGTGATATGCACTTGCCTTAGGATGAGGTTCTCAAGAAGATCATCGTAAACCAAGAGGGAGAATACATGTTATGAGCAAAGATTTCTTTCTACTCAAATAAATTTTAGACTGGCGAACATAATGCTCATAAACAGGACTTCTACTGCCATCTTCTAGATTTGAGGAATATCAGAAATGAGGTTAACAGCATGGGTAGGAAGGAATCTCATAACACACAAATGTGGGAAGACTTGGAGATTTATGTATTCTTCCTTTTGTCTCTTTCTTGATGCTAAATTTCTAATTAAAACTCATCATTTCATGGATCAATTGTTCATTTTTTTTGTTGAACAGATACTTTATTTGACCTGCAAGGGACACTAAAAGTATGGTGGTGAAAAAATAGAGAAGACATTCTCCCTCAGGGTGCATGTATTCTACTACTTTCTGTGATTATTGTTTTTATTTGTTTTTTTACAGTACTGGGGTTCAAACACAGGGTCTCATATATGCTAAGCAAGCACTCTACCACTAAACTATACCCAGCCCCTCCTATGTGTTTTCATTTCTTGTATTACTAAAAACAAATATCAATAAATTATTGAGTTGAAAATTAAATAATAATTTGGGTTTGATTATTTTTGTCTTGTAAAATATGGCATAGAAATTAATTAGCATCAAAGCATGAATCCGGATAGGAGATGAAGTTGCAAATGGTGTTTGGTAAAAAAAAAAACTGACTAATCCATTTCTATACACAGCCACATGCCTATACACATACATTCATACATACATACCTACATACATACTGTATTACTAGAAGCAGCAGCCTGGCTCCTCACTCCTTTTTCAAACCATGTAATTAATTCTTTTGTCTTAAACTCACTTACTTGGGAGAAATAAGTGTGAGAAGGGATAATAAATAAATAGAAGTGAGTGGAAAGTACATTTTATATTACTTGAACTTAGATTCATGGAATGATCCATTTCTAGAGTGTTATTTAAGTCAGCAAAGCAAGAAATTATAACAGAAACCCCCACACATTTGTGTTAAAAGAAGACAACTGGTGATATCAGTAATAAGATATTTTTGTTTGATTTGTGGATATGTATATGTAGTATATGAAAAATATGTGATGTAATAGTAGTTATGAATTTCCTTTATTGAATATTCCACCAAAGAAGAAAAATCACATATATAATATTAGCATGGAACAAATTCTCATGAAAATATTAAAACTAATGGGATGGAATACATATTTTAAGGTAATTAGATTCAGTGTAAAATGGTGAAATCACTGGTGTTACATAGTAGTAATGATACCTAATATTTTCTAAAAACATGATTTTCAGCCATGCACAGTGGCACATGCCTGTAATCCCAGTATTTGGGAGACTGAATCAGGAAGATTGAAGGTTCAAGACTAGCACAAGATAACTTAGTGATACTCTGCTTCAAAATACAAAATAAAAAGGGCTGGAGGTGTAGCTCTGAGGCAAAACAGCCCTGGTTTTAATCCTCAGTACCACAAATTAAAAACAAACAAAAATGATTTGCCTATCAAATTAGTTAAACTGAAAATAAAATGATAATAGTCAATATTCATAATGATCCTGTGCATTAAACGATAGTGGAGATATTAATTGTTAAAATATTTTAGAAATCTTTTGAAAACACATATGAACATTCCTAAAATTATACCTTTTGATTGTGACATTTATTCAAATGTCATTTGAAATGCAAAGGGTTTGGGGAAAATATTTGTTAGTTTTAATTAAATTTTAAAAACAAGGCCAATTTCACAAATATATATTCAACACATTGCCATACAGAGCCAGTAATTTATATTCAATAAATATTTCATCCCTTCTTTGTTCTATGCACTATGTTGCAAAGATGAACAAACACACACTTATCCTGAAATAAATTAAAGTTTCTTTCTCCTCAATCCACTCCTTTCCTCCAGTTTCTTTCAGTGTATTTTCTTCTGTCTGTGTTTTAAACTTAGTGTTCACTAAAACTATATATGGATTCACTGGAATTCCATAGCAAAAGTATTCAAGTGTACCAGTGTGCCAGAGTCCAATCTTGAGGTCTGTGCAAGGTTCAACATGACCCTTTTCTTTGCACACACATACAGAATCCAGCCCAGAGATAGGTGCAAGAACTGGCCTCTGAAATAGGCATCTGCACTCATTGGAGGTTCTTATCATTTAACCTTGAGCATAATATTTCAAAGAGTATCTGGAATAACTTTAGAATGAAAAATTTATTTTTACATCATGCTTTACAATAGTCTAATTCCATAAATACAACGGGGTCCCCAAGAATATGGCATATGCCATTTTGGATTCCAGATACTGTTAAGGTCAACTTCAGTGGTTGTTTTGGTAAGAGAACACACATTCCCCATAGGAAGTTTAAGAAAACGCTCTTTGTTTAGGCAAGGACTATATGAGGGAATTTAAGAGTCATTATTATGCACTAACCTGTCCCTAAAGGAAAGACTCATAGAATATTTAGTGTTTCCTAAAAATAGTTTAGAACTGCCAGATAGATTTCTTTGTACCTCAAGATATCATTTTTTACTCTGTTATTGGTTTTACCATTCCCCAGTAAATAAATTCTTTTCTTTCTAGCCCTTCTGTTTGACAAACAGTTTTATGTATATTATCTGAGAATATTTGTCTTCCCTACAACTGCCTCTCACCTCCCACATACATATATCCTAGATGAGCTTTTAATACCTTCAGTTCCTCTCTGGGAATTAAGTCCAATTGTGTTCACTTTGTAATAAATTCTTTCATCATTTCACCAAAAAGAAGAAAGGATATAAGAATTTCAGGAAAGTAAATTGTTAGATATATGTACAGAAAAGTACACCAGATACTTCAGATTATATCTATATGTAGCCAATTATATTATCAATAAAACTGAATTCCATAATAAGTGTACCTGTATGTATGAAAATACTATGTTGTGATCAAGATGATGTGGTTCTAATGTTATTAAAACTATCACATGGCTTAGAAAGAGGAAAATAAGTGATTGCTAAAATGTTCTGTTAAGTCAACATGTGATTCATTAAATAAAAATTTCAGATACTATACTAATTTCCCTTTGAATTAATATATCCATTAGTAAACCTGCACATCAATAGCTAAGAATTCATTGTATATTGAACTGTATGCTATGAAATTAAAAGGAAGTCATCATAAAATTATTCATCAGATGGATTTATAACTTGGAAAATAAAAATAGGAATATACTATTAAAATATAAAACTACAGTCAGTCAGGCTAAGCAAAAAATATAAACCAAGATATTGAAATAACTTCTTGTTCTTTTATGTATTTATCTTAATAGAAAGTTTCTCTGTGGATGACAACTTTTAACATTTACTTTATATTTATTCACATTCATCTGAACCTAAGTAAAATAAATTGCTATGCACTGAATATATCTCATATCTTATAATGCCAAATTTTAGATATAGATTAAAGCCATATCCATTTAGCTTCAATCCAGAAGTTCTAAATTTCAGTTCTAGTAAGCACTGAACCATGATTCCCATGATGTTGTAATTTCCTGGTATAGAATGCAGAAATGAAGAAGCTCATTTATCCTTTATCAAAGTGAAACTTGTGGTTTACTGTCACTGAATACTCCCTACACAATCAAAGTGCATCAGGTTGTATCTACTTAATAAAAAGTCCAGTTGAATTCAGAAAAAGACAGTCATAAACTGTAATAATTCCCAATTAACAATGATTGGCTTCTTATGGACAACTGCCATTGGATATTAACTATGCACCATGTTTGCTCATTGGCTTGCTTCAATGCATTGTTCAAAAAGCAGAAAGAGCTTCCAAAACCACAAATCATGCTGTGTCATCCACTTGTTTGAAAATTGTATTTGGAAGAGAACTGAAAATTCTTACTACCACCGAAAAGACCTTACATCTTTCCAGATCCTGTAGAGCACCCCAACCTAATCTCTCAGAACAGTGCGCCAGACACAGTAGCCGCTTTCAAATTCAATATCATTCCAAAACCCCTACAGTAGGAGTCTTTGTATAGCATTTTTCTTCTGCTTGGAATTCTTTCCCTATTGCCTTTCATCTTTCCATTCCATCAGGTCTTAGAATAAACGTAACTTCTGAGATTTCCCTGAACACCTTATCCAGAATTTGTTGGCTTCTGTTACTCTCTGTTCTGAACCATTCCTTTTCTAATGGCACAATTCATACCCACTATTATTTTATTATTTGACAAACATTGTATTTCTTTCCACATCACTTTGTAAACTCTGTCAGAATAGATGTTGTATATTTGTTTGTTTTTATACATCAAGTGCCCAGAACAATGTTGGCACAAAGTAGGTAAAGAGTATATGTTTTTAACAAATAAATCATTTTATTAAGCATCGGAATGATTAATTTTATACATCTTCCACCTAGTGTAAGACTGATATTTTATTAATAGGAAAAAAGTTATCTCATTTTTCTAATAGCTTTGGAGAATATGAAAGTAATCTGCTCATATTCTTATGTCCTGCTCCTTTTATGACTAATAGCATTCATTAGCAAGTTAGTTTTAAGAATCATGAGTATATTTGGAGTTTATATAAGAATCAAATTTATATCATTAATATAATTTCTCCTAATAGCCCCTTGGTAAGAAACTCAAGAAGGTCACTGTGGAGGGGTAGACAAATTTGTGTAAAGCCAAGGGATCTCCTGAGGGTAAAGCAATAGACATTCTCCTTAAGTTTTAATGTTATTAGGACATCTGTTCCCATTTGAGAGACATTACAACTGCATAATGGAAATGACCATGAAAGAACAGAGAGTCCGGGCAGGTAATCCAGGCTCAGCATCAGGACCAAAGGAAAACAGAGAGGGTTGACTTCGATGTGATATGTGGCTGCTTGGGGAGGTTCTGCTATGACAACTGCCCTGGCACAGAGGAAACACTTTGGCAGTGTGGCTGTTCACCGAAGTGTGAATGACACAGCCACCATGTTTGGAGGAGACTGTCAGGAAGTAATACAGGTTTTATCTTCTACTGAAAGACCAGGGAGATCTTTGAGAAAATTTGAGTATTGAAGGCATCTCCACAGTAGTGACCCAGCTTCTGTTGAACTGCAGAGTACTAATTTTCTACAGAAACCAAACAAAAGTACCTGCAGCCAAAATGTGGTCTCCTAGGGGATTATCCAGTGCGGACCAACTGACCCTAAGAGTTCTGGGAAGTTAGGTGGGGAAGATTAGTATGGGTTTGGTTCTTATAATTTGAATGTTAATAAACAGTATGGGCTTATTTGAATATCTCTAGCAGACACAGTCAGTTCTTCAACCATTCCCCACTGGCTTTTAACACTTCCATGTACATGGGCCTGAGTTCCAACAGCCAGCCTTTCTGTCTTCTCCAGGGGCAGCTACTTCTGACCACTAAGACAGGCTCTGCCCAAGTTCACACAAGTCAGAAGTGTTGGGGAATAAAGACATTCAACCCATGGGAGTTGGTAGATAATTATGTACTCCAACTCCTGCATCCGTCTAGAAGAATAACTAAGAAATTCATTCGCTACTGGTACATAGAATTCCCAGGAAAAATTATGTTCCAGTGGCACAGAGCTTGATAAGACATCATCTGAGCCGGGCGTGGTGGCGCACGCTTGTAATCCCAGTACTTGGGAGGCAGAGATCGGAGGATCCGGGTTCGCGGCCAGCCTCAGCTCGCTCTCTCTCTCTCTCTCTCTCTCTCTATCTCTCTACCTAGTGAGGCCCTCCACAACTTCGTGAAACCCAGTTTCAAAATAAAGTATAAAAAAATAGGGCCGGGGGTGTAGCGCGGAGGTAGAACGCCCCTGGGTTCAATCCCCGGTACCGAAAAAAAAAGACATCATCTATTGGTTTCCTTCTTTTCCTTATCTATACTACTTTGCACATCTCCAAACTTAAATGACTTAAAAGAACAGACATTTATTAATTTGTTCTCTCAGAGTTCTAGAGCCTAGAGTGCAAAATCAAGTGCGAAATGAAGGTGCAGGCAGGGCCATGGCCCCTATGAAGGCTCAAGGAAAGAACACTTGCTTCTTCTTTGATTCTGGTGGTGGCCAGCAACCTTGGCGCTCCTTGTCTTACAGCTGTGCCGCTGGAATCTCTACCTCCATCTTCTGATGGTCTTCTTCCCTGTGTCTCTTTATCCAAATGTTTCACTCCTTTCTTTATAAATACATAAGTTTTTGAATTTAGAGTCCATCTTAACCCAGTATGACCTCAACTTGACTACATCAGCAAAGACCTTATTTCCAAAGAAAGAATATAAATATATTATACATAAATATATATATATATATATATATATATATATATATATATGTGTGTGTGTGT
This sequence comes from Glis glis, assembly GCA_004027185.1. Lineage (NCBI taxonomy): Eukaryota > Metazoa > Chordata > Mammalia > Rodentia > Gliridae > Glis > Glis glis. Next base: position 19,583 of record PVJS01026123.1, on the reverse strand, counting down.
GTGTGTGTGTGTGTGTGTGTAAATATAAATATAAATGTTGGGAAGACACTGTTCAACCCAGTATACTTCTCAACTCTTTTAGCTATACCCATTATTTAAGACCATCTTTCAGTGAAACAATTTTCATTTAAGTCCTTGTTTCAGGCTGCACTTATGGGACAATCCTAATTCCTTGTCTAACGACAATGAGGAAGTCTTAGAGGGGTTAGATGCATCCAGATGAAACCTTCCACTTCCCACCTTTGCTTCTAGACTAATACATAGGATCACTCCTTACTGCAGCCTGATGAATGAAGCACTGTTTCTACTCTACGAGAAAAGGGACTATTCACCAAAATAACAGGGGAACTCAGCTACAGAGACAAACCAGAGCCAGGAGATCATTATTGAGAATGAAGTGTGATGGCTCTGGATTGATGGGAACTGAACATAAGGCTCATAGAGTTTTTTAGTTATTTGTTTTCTATTACTTGATTTTATAGTTAATATATTTTTAAGGACACCAGGAGCTAACCCAAATATGCTAGTGGATTGGGCTCTCCAAACATGAAAAGTAAATAAAAGAAAATAAGGGAAAATATAGGGGGCAAGTGTAAATGCCTGAATTGCCTTGGAGATGGTACTGACTAGAACAGATTCATTAGATGAGAGCAGAGAACCCCGCAGTTGACTGTTCTCCAGGAGAGCTCTGCGGATAATCACTTCCCTGAAGCAATGAGGAATGAGTGTGTTTTGTAAGCTGGTCTAGCAAGCCTCTGCCTTCAGAGACATTAAAAGATTGGTGCCTAAATTTCTACATCTGCCTATGCTGACAAATTTTGGTAGATGATGAAAAATTATAGTAATATTTCCTTCTTCACTTCATATATACACTACTATGACAAGAACACATTTACATAACTTAGGAATGCACAACTAGAAAATGAGATTGATTACCTTTTTCTTTTTCCATTTTAATGTTTTTTTAGGATAAATAATATTTCTTTCAATAAATAGTTCCCTTGATGACTGCAGATGTGTTAAGACTGTATGATAGTTACTGAGAAATATCACAGTAATGGCGTTTTTTTTAATTGGTTTGCAGTTGGAGTTACTTGTATGAAATTGCTATCAAACCAGTATGACTGCATTTATGCATCCATGGTTGTCAGGATTGTTGGTAACCTGGGCATATTTCCCCCAAATAACCTTGCCCCCTTGTGTTACAAGGCCCAACTCACTCATGTTCACCTCAATGACTGTACCTTTGGTAATAATACCCAAAGTTGTAAATAGTGGGGATGAGGGATTTTTATTTTCACACTAAGTATATTGACAGGCAAAATATGACTTTCAGGTCAGGATGTGTTTGGGCTTTCTTGAAACATAAGCCCATTGGCCTAATGAATCTTTCATATTTAGGTGGTTTTCTTGTAAAGCCATCTCCAACAAAGCAGACTTTAGTAACCATCCTCTTCCATGCCTTCTTTTTTTTTCTTTTTCCTATTCAAATCACTTTTAATACTTCTGTGTCTCCTTGAGCACAAATTTTGGGCAGAGGCTTCTCATTTTCCCGTCCTTACTTTCCTTTTTTGTTTAATCACATTAGAAAGTACTTTGGCTGGGGACTGTCCTTCTCTGTCCAGCAGACAGGCAGGTACTGCTCCTATGGAGTCTCCTCATCTTTTTTCTGTTTGATGTTTCACTTTTGATGCATCTTAATGGTCTTTTTCATTTGTATTTTCTCAGCATGGTGTTGTTTATGGCAGAGCTTAGCCTTCAGGCCTATCATTTTTTTTTTCTGTCTTCTTTGAACTTTCATGAGCCTCTTAACTTTCCTTCTTTCTCTTTTTCTTGTGGTAATCCAAACGTTAGCCATAGTGTTTATGGTGTAATTCAATATATTCATTTTGTGGCATGGTGACAGTCACAAAGCCCTTGGGTACAGCTTCCGGAGTATGAAGAAGTTTTCAATTTTCAGGTCTCAAAGACCCAGGAGCCCACTCCAAGCATCCCAGAACAGGAAATCTTTTTTCTTCTTTCTTTCTTTCTTTTTTTTTTTTTGTAAGCACAGTCAAGATTTTAAGCCTATTTCCCAACCTTATCTCTCACCCTCTACTTGACATCAGGGAACTTAGTGTTGGTTATATACAACTGAGAGTTCTCTCTCCTCTGTATTTTCTATATTTTTAATTAAAAATTAAGTAGTGGTGCTGGAGTTGTGGTAAGGGGTGCAGATAGAGCCAATTGGTCTAATCTCCTAACTGGTTATCCATTCTGGTTATCTATAGCTGTGCAACACCCCACCCCAAAATTTACTGGCGTATAGCAAGAAGAATCATTTCTTTTCTTGACACATCTGCAGTTTGTGCAGGGCTTTATTAGGAAACTTATCTCATTTGTATGTAGCATAAGTTAGAGTAGTTGGACTGGGGCTGGAGGATACACTTCCAAAGATGGCTCAATCAATATGGCTAGAGAGCTGGTGCTGGTTGCTAGCTGGGTACTCTGCCAGAGCACTGACAAGATCCAGGCCACACAGGTCTTTCCATGTGGCTGCTTGGCTTCTTCAAAACACAGCAGTTTGTGCCAAGAAACTGGCACATCACTTCCCTTACATTAGATTAGTTAAAACAGAGAGTCCTGGATTGTCCAAGAGGAAGAAACATCGAATCACCTGTTTGTGGAAGGAGTGACAGAGAATCTAAATATCACCATAAACCCTGAGGTCAATGTCCATTATCTGTACTCTCCTTAAAATGGGGAGTGGAACTATACTTCCTATAGTTCACAGTAATGAGGCATATAAGTAACCCTGATCAATATGTACACACACACACACACACACACACACACACACACAGGGAATTGAACACAGGGACATTCTATCTCTGAGCTACACCCTCTAGCTCTTTTTTTTTTTAATTTTGAAACAGGGTCTCACTAAGTTGCTGAGGCTGTCCTCAAATCTGTGATCTTCTTGTCTCTGCCTCCCAAATACTGGTATTACAGACACATGTCACCACGACCAGTTCTAATTAATATTTTGTTTACAATTTAACTTTATTTGCCTTAATTAACAGGTGATCAAGTCATTTCACTAGCTGTTCTATGAAATGAATAATTTTCAGAATTATTTTTATAGGCAAAATGAAAGGAGCAGAAAAGCAAATAAATTTCAGTTAAGTCCTCAAAACACTTCTTTATTTATTTTATTTTATTATTTTTTTGTGGTATTGGGGATTGAACCCAGGGGTATTCTACCTCTGAGCTACACCCCCGGCCCTATTTTTTATTCTTTTTTTTGAAACAGGGTCTCACTAAGTTGCGGAGGGCCTCACTAAGTAGCTGAAGCTGGGTGCGAGCCCGGGTCCTCAGGTCTTAGCCTCCGAAGTACTGGGATTACAAGCGTGAGCTACCACGTCCAGCAAAACAGGTCTTTAATAAATCAAAGTAGTGCTTCATGAAGCAGCTGTCAGCTAATGCAGGCCTATGAGTTTGGAGGCCTTCGTGCATGCTTTCCTCTGACTTCCTGGTTTCTTATGTTTTCAAGTCACTGCCAACCTCTCGTACCTTTCTGATACTGTCCTTTCTCATGAGTAAGGCTTGAATTTGTCCTTCAACATAGATAGGTCAAGCGACATTCAGATTTTGTCGGCGTGAAAATCGTCTCGAATAAGTGCCTTTGTACTGTGTGTTTAAATATCTGTTGGGTCAAATTGTTTTTCCCTTAAAGAATACGGCTTCCTCCTTGAGAGCAACAGCCTTGTGGAGGGAAGGCTTTCCACATCTGAAAAGATCAGGATAAACAGTAGGGAAAATCATCTGTGTGCTGCAGTACATATTTCTCTATGGCTTTCTCTCTTTTTCTTTTCCCATATTATGTAGTAAACTTTATTACTGTATTCCTTATAAATACAAAATTGGGAAGGTGAATTTCATATCATTTTGATGAAATGAATATTCATTGGGGACTAGGACTGGTGCTGTGGGTCTCTAAGAGCAGACAGTCTGTGCTTATTTTGAAGAGTTATCAGATAAGAACAAAAGACAATATAAGCTCCAAACAGGCAAGCTGATTTCATGTTTGCCTCAAGCAAACCAAATGTTCACTGTTGATTTACTGTTGAATTGCAAGAGCAAAGGGCTTTAAAAGCAAAAAAAACAATCTTTCTTCTCTTTCTCTTTTTTTCCCTCCCAGGTGGGTCCAGGACACCTTAAGTAATATGATTTGCTGAGATGATGTGAAGATGGGTTGGTTAGACTTCTGATTCTGGAAACTTTCAGCTGTTTTAACATTGTAGACACGAAGTATTAAAAATCAAACCTTTTCTGCGAGAAAGGTTAATACTATTGCGACAAATAGAAGAGAATCAAGGTTCACTGATCTCTTTTCACCTTAGTGTCACTGTGAAAGCTGTGCACTTGAGGTAAAGCAGGAGACCACAGAAGTTCTTTCTGGCATTCCTTTAGAAATGGCACAGGCTTATGAAACATGAGCTATAATGGCCACAGACAATAATGACCAATATCTTGAAATGAGATATCACAAACGAGAATAAGAACCTTTGTTGTTGGAAAATACTTTGTTTATAATTAGGATAATTTCTTGTATGAATGAGATATATCCATGAGTTAAAATACATTGTGACAAACCAGAATTTTTAAGGAGCACATTAAGAATAAAAGCCTCACTACTCCCTAGGTTGTGCATATTAATGAAAACATATGTCCCTTCTTTTTTTGTGATTGGCTAATCTCACTTAACATAATGTTCTCCAGATCTTTCCATTTTCTTGCAAATGCTGTTATTTTGTTCTTCTTTATTGCTGAGTAGAATTCCATGGAGAAACCTCAGTGGTGCAAGGGAAGGGGTACAAGGGAAGGGGAAGGGTAAGAAAGTAGTAAATCCATGGAATTACTGTCATAAACAATGTGTATATATGAGATTATACCAATATCACTCTCAGTGCTACATGTGGGGGGGAGGCGGGGGGGAAGGGACACCAAAAGCTGTGTGCATGTATGTTAACACCAAACTGATACTCATTGTGATGTGAGACTACAATGCACCAATAAAAAAAAATAAAAAAAAAGAATAAAAGCCTCCTAGGGCATGGTGGCCCATGTCTGTAATCTCAGTTCTTGGGAGGCTGAGACAAGAGGATCTCATGTTCAAGGCCAGCCTCAACAACTTTTTGAGGCTATCAGTAACTTAGTGAGACCCTGTTTCTAAATAAAACATAAAGTAGGGCTGGGGGTGTAGCTTAGGAATGCCCCTGGGTTTAAAACCCTGAACCACAAAAAACCCTATAAATAAATAAATATATATATATATATATATATATATATAAAATAAAAGCCTCTACATTCCTAATTTTCTTTGTTGCAAAACAATGCAGAGGGAAATTCATAATACTTTGATACTTTTATAGGAATCTTATTAACATGATATCATTTATCCTCAACATTACCATGAGTCAGAGGACAAACTGGATACTTGGAGAAGACTTATCTCAGCAGAGCTGAGGAAAGGCTATACATAGTTTTAGAATAATATTTTACTGACTGTAAAATCTGATTAGTCCACACATTTTAGCTTCTACTGGTTCTAAAACTTTCAGAATTATTTACTTGCTTGTTCATAAGGAAAAAAGTTGAGGAAAAAATGTGTTAGAATATATCTCCCCTATAAAAAAACCTTAATGATTTTGAATATGTTCTAACAATTTCATACCTACATTTTGAATTGAATAGTGAAATAAGCCTTCTCCTTTAAATTGTATTAGAATTAACAGAAATAACCATAGAGTTCTCTGGAATTTTCATGTGTCTGGGGTCACATAGAATATTCGCTTCAAGGGACCATTGTAACAAGTGCTACAAACATGGTCGCTTAACAACAGTCTTTTATTGACTTCCTGTTCTGAGGCGAGAAGTCTGAAGTCAGTCAGGAGATGAGGTTCTTCCTCGGGGGCCTGAGGGAGGAGCTGCTCCCTGTGTCTCTTCTGCTTCTGGGGACAGCTGGTAACCTTGGCATTCTTTGGTTTGTGTATGTACCACTCCAATCTTTGCCTCGTCTTCCTATGGCCTTCTCTCTGTGTTGCCCTTCTTCTCCCTTATAAAGGTACCAGCCAGATTGGATTAAAGAATCCAACCCTTTTCTATCCAACCTCATCTTAATTTGCTGCATCTTAATTACCGCTGCAAAGACTATGTCTAAGTTAGGTCCCATTCAGAGGTACCAGAGCTTAGGATTTAAACATGTTTTTCTTTCTTTTTTTTAACTGAAAGAAAAATGTATGATATTTACTGGATGGAACTTCTACCAGACATTTCCAGGGACCAGTTTTGTGCTCTTTCTGGTTCTGATCACGTCTTTGATGTGTGGGGTTACAAAGTATCTAGTTTCAGGGAGGCACACTGTTAACAGTAGTTAAAAGGGTTTGCTGTTTTTTTTCAACATATCTTTTTCAAGGACATAATTCAACCCATAATATGTAGAAATCATAAGAAGGGATTAGTTAAAAAAACAATAAAAAAGAAACCTATAAAGTCTGAAGGAACTGAATGCTTGCAGGAATATTGGCATCCTAGTGTGTATGTGTATGTGTATGTGTATTTATTACATATATGTTTGAGTTAGTACATTACTTTTAGAATATGTCCTCTTTGTGAAAAGGGTATGAAGCTGTGGAAAGTTAGGAATTTGAATAGATACTGCAATTCTTGGTATGTATTTCCCTCTTCTTTGTCTACAAATAACAATTCTAAGATGTCATAGCAGGAGCTTTATCTACAAGAACTCTTTTTGTATCTTGCTTTTAGGGCTTATAATTTTTTTACTCTGAGAAGTTTCTTGAATACTCCAATGTTTTAATTAAATGTTCTGTTTGAGGACTTCTAGATTTATTATTTTTTCATATAAGTAGAAATTGATCAATACTTTCTTGAGTAATATTTGTCATAAAGAGTTAGCATACTCTTGAAGGAATATTTTAATTATCTAGAACTTTAAAGTTTAGTATATTTTTACAGGTTTTTCCAAGCAGCTAAAATTATTTGTTATATTATTCAGTTTCTATAGGGTATGAAATATACAATATAAATTTGAAAACAGCTACATAAACCATCAAGACCTTTTTATTTTACAGTTAGGACATTGAGAGTTAACTATCCAAAGTCAAGAATTTATTCATCTGGAAAGCTAGAATAAAATCTTCAGGTAATACTAATTTAATTTGTTTCAACCAACTACTTCTCTACTACTTTTAGGAGATTTTTTGCCCATTCACAAACCACTAGTCCTTTCAAGCAAAACATGTTAGTTAAACTGCTTAGAAAACAAGTCTATTTTTGCATGCATTTTAATCTGTGTGCTGCTTATTCACTTCCTGGGGGTCTGATCTATGCTTGCCTTGGAGTTTAAATGTTATTATGAATTTTGATAGTTTTTTATGTGGTTTGTTTCTTCAATAATTATATTTTCCTAGTACACGGATGTTTGAATGTCCTAAGATAATGTTATTTGCTTTTGGATTAGAAGTTAAATTAGAATAATAAAAAACTATCCATTGTATGTGTCTCTCTTCATTTGAATATGCTGTTTCTGGCTTTTATGTGACAAAGATTTCAGAGCAAGTGTAGTGGAAGACAATTATTATAATCTCTATTTTCCCCTTCCAGCTCAGAAGGTAGTTACCTAAATGTTATATGTAATTTGGAGAGAAGAATATTACCACTGTAACTATATTCTTTCTCTTATCTGAACTGGGCTTTTTGGCTGGTGAACTAATGTACAGGATGTCAGCCATGGAAGGCACATCGTGTACATAGCAACGAGGAGTACAGGCTGGATTTCCGCCTCTTCTCCAAACCCAGATCCTGGCCACCAAAGCCTTGCATCTGGTAGATGTAATTAACTTTTTGGAGGGTCATGCAATTCATAAATATTGCCATATGGAGGGAAGATTACAATGAAATTCTAAAGTAAGATCCACGGTAAAGAGTTCTGTGAGATATTAGTGAATGTGATAATGGAGATAAAGTATCCCAGAGACAAGTAATTTGAGAAAAATATGGATTAAATACAGTGAATTGGGTTTATTCAATTCAGAATTTCTCAGATCCCTAAATATGATAAAGTGCCTTGTGAAAAATTAAAAAGAGGGATATACACATAGTATTTTTCAGACTTCATATAAATATACTTTTGTCTGATTACATCATGGGACTTACTTTCAAAAGATATTCACTTAAGAGATAATAACTTGAAAAAATGCTTCTCATCCTGTATGAGGATGACATTTAAAGATGCAACAACAATAAAAGTGTGTATCATAAGAGATAGTCTCCAGAATTTAGTATAATTTGATTTATAAAATCAATATTAGGAAGATAAGATAAAACTTTCTATAAATTCAGGGCTTTCATGAATAATAGGATTATTTTATTAATCTGACAAATAACTTTTGTTAGATATTTAGAGTATTTACATAGAATAACAATTCTCATTAAGTCTCAATAAGAACCAAAGCTACTTTATTTTGAGATTCATAAACTGGTTTGTTTTATTAAGATCTGAATAATTAAAAATAAACTATGTGAAAAATATAATGTATTACTTAACCATGAAGAAAAGTTTTAGTTATTCTCAAACATTTTGAAATAGTTAATTGCTTGGAGTTGATAATTTATATACATTGCTATAAATAAATTTTATCATATATATTTTTAATAGTTAAAAGTGTGTTATTTCTATTGACAAAGTTTTTAATGATCTCTCTTTGCCTTTCAATAATGTTTTTCATTCCCCTTACACTGTATGGGAAGCAAAACTTTCATAACAAATTAAACTTATATTATCTTTGTAGTCTTTTTGTTTTAAGAGTTTAAAATTAGGTGTATTAAATGGTGAGTAGTTTTTTGCTTTCTTCATTAAATGTAAACAAAAAGTGAAACTCAAAGAAAATACACAGTTCAAGTATTTTGAAAATACTTGGTTCAAATGCCAATAATTATTTCCTATAATGACGTCTGTAAAGTACATTCTTGTATAGACACACAAGAACTGATGTTTTAATTAACATGTTTTATTGCCTGAAGCAGAGCAATAAACTCAATGGACATCTTTGTTCCTTTCTAATTTCTTTTTTTCAATAAAAATAAATCTTGACTAAACTTGTTAAATGAAGGATAACTTTTAAACCATGATTTATCTTTGAAAAATCAAGTGTCGCTGCTGTGATTCAGAAGAACTGACTCCCAGAGCTAAACACGGTATAAAATGTTCTCATAAAATCTCACTTTATGAAGCACTTTATTTTAGTTTTCTAGTTGAGGACACTAATTGATGAATCAAAGCTACTTTAAGCAGCAAATATTGAGAAAGTAACACCATAAAGCTGATTAAGTTTTCTCTCTCCTGTTTCAAAATTTAAAGTATTCCCCAACCACACACCAATTCAGGAAAAATATTTCTATACTCACCTATTTCCTCCTCTAGTATTTTGTTGTTCTTCCTGTTAATTCCTATTTTTATTTCCTTGGTTCCGACCATACTTTAGTCCACACATTTCTTCCTTAGAAAACAGCAAAACAGAATTTTTATAAAATGATGTTCTGTTCTCATTGTGTTCAGGGTCCGGATTTCCCTCTTACTGCCTTTATTGGAAGATTGCCTTAGTGTCCACGAATACATATATATGTTGTTGTATTTATTTATTTATTTATTTATTTATTTACTATTTGTACTGAGGCTTGAAACCAAAGGCATTTTTACCTCTGAACTACACCCTAAGCTTTTTTTAAATTTTTTATTCTGAAACAGGGTCTCTCTCTAAGTTGCTGAGGATCTTCCTAAATTGCTGAAGCTGACCTCGAACCTGTGATCCTCCTGTCTCAGCCTTCCAAATACTAGGATTATAGGCATGCACCACCACACCTGGCTTTTTGGGGTTTTTTTGTTTTTTGTTTTTTATAGAATTGTTGCCTCCTCAGCATATATTCATCCTACCCACTAAGATGGGTAGTCATGCAATTGAGATGAATTTGACCATGCTCTATCATCCTATCCCTCCAGCCTTTGTGATCAGTTGACACTATGCCTATCTTAACTGGCACACAACAAGGCTGCCACCGGTGGTAAATGGAATCGTAAGCTCCCAAAGATGAGCATAGCCTAAACCTTCAAACCTGTGACTATTACTTTATAAGGTGGAAGGGAATTTGCCTATGTTATTAAATTAAGGATCTTAAAATGTAGAGGTTATCCTGCTTTATTCAGTTGGGTCCTAATTATAACCACAAAGGCCTTTATTAGAAGGAATTGGGAGGAGTCAAAGTTACCGGAGAATGGTGATGTGATGCTGGAAGCCGACATTGGAGGGATGCACTTTGAAGATGGAGACAAGGTCAAGCAATATAAACATCCACTGTAAGAAAACATTAGGATCTGAAGAGACAACTGATGTGGTGTCCCATGCCTGTAATCCCAGTACCTGAGAGGCTGAAACAGGAGGATTACAGATTCGAGGCCAGCCCCAGCAACTTAGTACACCCTGTTTCAAAATAAAAAAATAATAATAATAAAATAGGGCTGAGGGTGTAGCTCAGAGTAGAATGCCCCTGGGTTCAATCCCCAGTACCACACATGCAAAAATAAAAGAATCTGAAGAGACAAGGGAACTGATTGTCCTCACACAGCCTCTAGAAGGAGACAGCTTTTGCACACACTTTGACTCCAGCAAAAGAAACTGATTGCAGACAGCTGGCTTCCAGAACAGTAAGAGACGAATTTAGTGTTATTTATTCATTTATTGCTGAGAATCTCGCTGATTTGCTGAGACTGGCCTCAAACCTGTGATTTTCATGTTTCAGCCTCCCAAGTACTGGGATTACAGGCATGGGCCACCAGGCCCAGCTAAATTTCTGTTATTTTAAGCCACTAAATTTGTGTTAATTTGTTACACCTGTTAATAGGAAACTAAGATAGGATTTGGAGTCAACTGATGGGCTTTTCTTGTATAGTTGTTTCCAAAAACAACTTTATTTTTTTCTGTGTGGTATATAAGACAGAGGTATGAAACTTTGTTTTGTGTGTGTGGTACTGAGGATGGAACCCAGGGGCATTCCACCTCTGAGCTACATCTCCAGCCCTATTTTTTATTCTTTATTTTGAAACAGGGTCTCACTAAGTTGCGGAGGGCCTCACTAAGTAGCTGAGGCTGGCTGTGAACCTGTGATCCTCTTGTCTCAGCCTCCTACATACTGGGATTACAAGTGTGTGCCACCACACCAGGCTCAGTATGAAACTATTTTAGCCATTAACCATTATGACTAAAGCTAGCTTGAATTTTAAACTGAAAAATATAAGAGTTAAACAAATAAATAAACAAAATTACAGAGAAGCAGGAGCATAGCCTAGACTAAAACTACTACTTTGAATCTGCAATAGTAATTCAGGAATGTTGCAGTCCCACAAACCTATAGCTTGCGCTCATTATTGAGAAGTATTTTCAGTGATTTGCAGTGAGATGCAAAGTAATTCACGTAACTGTCGGGAGTCTTCTTAGACCACATGTTGAGATATCCATCTGTCTTGGACGGCTTGACTAGGTACATGGTACCCAGTTAAGCGGAAATCGTATGCGTGCAGACAAGCTTCTGCAGCCCAGTGGGACCATAAGCAGTGTGGACTTGGATATGACTTCCCCATTTCCCAGAAGTGTTTACCCTTTCCTTCCCCAAGACTATCCCATGACTGCCTTGTAAAGCTTACCCATGATTGCCTCTCTCTAAAGCTTTTCCTGTGACTGCCTCTCCCTAAACTTAACCCATGACCTCATTGCCATTTAATCATTTTTAGAAATGCTTTCTTTAGACCCTCAATAAAAAAGGACGCTACTTAAAGGAGATGTAGATATGTCTTCTACCCAGCCACCCTGTATCTCTAATAATAATAATTTTGACTCCAAGTCATTCATGCGAGAGCACTTCTAATTTGATCACAGCATCCGAGGCATGTGTCCCGAACATGTAATATTTTTGCACAAACCTAAATTTTTTTTGTGTGTGTGTGTTGTACTGGGGATGGAACCCAGGGGAATTCTGCCTCTGAGCTATACCCTCAGCCCTATTTTATTCTTTATTTTGAAACATGGTCTCACTAAGTTGAGGAGGGCCTCACTAAGTAGCTGAGGCTGGATGCGAACCTGCAATCCTACAGTCTCAGCCTCCCAAGTACTGGGATTACAAGCATGCGCCATCACGCCCAGTTTTTCACAAACCTAAATTTTAAAACAAAATTTCTGAATGTGCTTTCATAGTTGGATAACAGTGAAGGAAGCCATACTGTTTTGGAGGGGTATAATTGGATAGTAAGAATCCTGAAAGCAGATGTGGTATCGAGATGTCTCTATCCTCACTGCTCTATCCCCACTGCTGAACACTGTTCAGTAACTACTCTAGGTACCTAATAAATATTTGCTCAGTGAATTGATGATTGTATATAAGAAATACACACGAGGACTATAGTATCATTATCATCCAGGCTTAACTTAAAAATGGGTTGTGAGTTAAGGAAGACTAAATACATACATGTACAATTGGAAGATAGTGAATGATTATAGAATTCTGATCCATACCTCCGAAGTAACCAGTCCAGGAAGACAAATCAGTCTCTGCAATAAAGAGCCCCAATCAGAACTCAAAGACTCCCAGTTTCCCATAGGTTCCCCTCTGCTTCCAATTCAGGACCAACCAAGGAAAGCCAAAGATGATCATCAGCCCAATAAAATAAGATGCCTAATTTGCAGCTCAACAGCCTTCTGAGGCTCCATGTCATCAGTCTCTAATCAGACTATACCTGAAGCCTCCTCTTTTTCACTACAGTGCTCTCTCACTCCCCTGCCTGCCTTTGAGTCTGCCAAACAGTGTTTGTGGCTGACTCCTGATTCCTTTGCCACCTCAACTCTCACCAAATAGCCTCTGCTTCTTCTTATTTGGCTTGTTTTCATTGGTTCTCATAGATATACACATGTAGCTTGCAATAATCTTTCTTAAGAATGTTCTTCATTTTAGCTATTTAGGTCTGATTAATAGTTAATGTAAAACAGTATCTTCTCAATGAAATTTCACCACATAAATGGACCAAAAACCATATTGTTGTGGTGGTACTGGGGATTGAACCCAGGGGCATTCTACCTCTGAGCTACACCCTCAGACATATTTTTTATTTTATTTTGAAACAAGGTCTTGATAAGTTACCTTGTGCTGGCCTCAAACTTGTAATCCTCCTGTCTCAGCCTCCCAAGTACTGAGATTATAGGAGTGTGGCAGTGTGCCCAGCTCCAAAAAACATATTTAACAGTGAAAAGTAAATAGATGAGCACCAAGTAGTACTATCTATCCAGAAATATTTCTTTCACTTAGCTCATCTTTGCTTAAAATTTAACCATGGGATTTTATTTACTTCACTTATTAATATAGTATGCAGACATTAGAACTCTCCAAATATAAGTATAATGCCAGGGCAGAGCAATGTACAGACAGATCCTGCCCCTGACCTGTGGCATGCAGATGAATATTTACAGAAAAATATATTTAATTAAAATTTTAGTAGGGGCCAAGGGTATAAACACAGAAAGATAAATGCATATAGTACAAGGGATCTGGGTCTGACTGTGGGGACCAAATGGACTTTGTGGAATAGTGGTGGAGAATCACATTGTGCCTACCTCCAATAACCCTCTAAAATCTCAGCAATTAGCCATGTTCCAGGAAGGGTTTGGAAGCAAAATGATTATTATTGAATTCCTGTCATCCTGGCAGAATGGGGCATAAAAATAGAAATTGAAATTGCTTTGACTTACAGGAAAAATAAAGTTACATTTTGTATATACTAGCGATATTTGATGCTGTTTCTTATCCATTATCTTCCTAAACCCTTATGTGTTAAAATGATCATATCAGATTCACTTATTTCCCTTGTAGAAACATCTATTTTAACAGGGTACAAATATTGCCACTAGCCATTTGAAAATAACTGAGTAAAGCCTGCTTGATGGCCTGCTGGCTTTTTTCCCTTGAAAAATCAAGGGGGAAATCCTTGGTAATTTTCAGGAATGTTCTTCACATTTAGCCCCAAGCCCCTCTTCCCCTCCTTTCCTAGGCTGTCCTTCACTCCTCGATACCTGTCCTATTTTTGACATGCCAAGCTTCTTGTCTTTACATGTAACAACTGCTTTCATAGTCTTACTTTGCTATTCATGTCCTCAGTCAATTGGAGATGGCTTTGTGTGTGTGTGTGTTATTTTCTTTGGCATGTGTGTTCATTTCACAAAGCCCACACTTAATAAGATCTTTTTTGTAAGATTTTTATATTCATCCCACCTCAAATAAACACTACTAATTTGCTACTTTTCTGTTATTGTAATCTTCACCAAATTTAGTATTCTCAACTATTAGGGCATTGGTGATGAAAACCATATACTTTAGTTCTCTTTATTAACAATGTCTACTATATGATTGTTCAAATTTCTTCATGACTATTTTTACCTAAATATAATTTATTATGAAACATATTTATTTTTGTTCATTTTTTGTGGTACTGAAGATTGAATCCAGGGGCATTCTATCTCTGAGCTACACCCCTTTTCCTACTTTATTTTTTTATTTTGAAACAGGGTCTTACCAAGTTGCTGAGGGTCTCGCAAAGTTGCTGAGGCAGGCCTCGGACCTGTGATCCTTCTATCTCAGCCTCCCAAGCACTGGGATTATAGGTGTAGGCCACCGTGCCTGACTGAAACTAATTTAACTTAAAAAAATAATGTTTTATATAACTACATTGTGGCTGAATATATGGATAGTCTTATTTAAATTATTTTTACAATTGCAGAAAACCATTTATTCAGTAGTCCACAGTGGATAAATTATGATTAATATTTTGAAGTGATCGGGAGGCCAGGCTATGAGACCAGACTGCCTCAGTTTGATTCTATCACTTTTGATTCTATCACTTATTAGCTGTGCAACTGTGCACAGTTGATTTCAAATTTTGGTTCTCGACATCCTCTTCTAAAATATGGTGACAAATATACAGTCTGACATACAGTACTTTAGTGAAGTATAAATGCATGCAGAGACTAACACTATGCCCGGCACATGGTAATTTCTTAGCATATTTTTACCTGTTAATACTGTTAGTAATTGTGATTTTAGTGGTAGAAGGAGAAAGGATAAATGTTGGTGGTAGTATGTGTCAGATGATAAGCTAGATATTTCTTTCCTCAAGTAACTGTAGTTTTCTAAGGAGACAAAAATACAAACAGGTCAATGCATATTACTTTATTTAGTACCATAGTAGAGGAAATTGCTTCCAAATGGGAACACTGTTGGAGAAGAAGCTAGAGAAGAAGAAAACCTGGGGTGAGTTTGGAAATCTAATAGAAGTTAGCCAGAAAGAAATTGAGAAGCACTGTTCCAGGCACATACAGCACACATGAATGCAGAGGGCCTGGGGCTGATGGTACACTGAGCCCCTGCCCAAAGGAGCCCAGTTATACTTTGTGCGTGGGCTACAGAGAAAGATAGATTTTAGACCAGGGAAGAATTTGTGTCCATGTAAAGCTTTCTAGATTTTAAATAGAAGCCATTGGGTAAAAAATTAATCATGGACATTTTTATTACTGCATGATTAATTTAAAAATATAACTGAATAGTATTGTGGACAATAACAGTTGGAGCTTAGACCTCAAATAATAGTTAGAAAATGGCTTTGCAAGTATATAAAGGCAGAAAAGAGGAGTTACACATACTGAAACAATACTTAACCAAGAGTATAATTTTCCCATATTCTAAGCTTATTTTTTGCTGTATAAAGATAAAGAGAATATATTTCTCAGGTTTCAGTTTTAGGACATCTTGATTATTATGAAGAAATCAAAATACCCTAATGGCTTTCCCTCTTGATACCCTTTATATGAAAACATTGAAGATGTATAGCTCAAAGTAATGAGAGATCAAAAGGGGATCTCCCTATCATGAGCACCGAGGGGCCAACAAAGTCTTTTGACGAGGTTTACTGCTCTCCTGCTTCCATTATCTACAGCACATGAGTCAGACTTGCTTGGGCTTTGACATTCAGGGATCAGCTCTTACTGAAGACAGTTGACATTTCAGTTTTGTCCATGAGCTGATCTTTGGTGAACTTAAATCAGAATTTTTATTCTGAAATAAAATCCTATATATATATACACATATATATGTGTGTATGTGTTTAAAGTGATATATAAAATATATTAAAATATGTAGGTATACATGTACCTATACATTTTTGAAGCAGCAATAATTTGTTATATATGTGGAAATTTTATGTAACATTTTTTCCAGTTTCTTCAAACATTTTTAGAAGGGACTTAAGGTAATGATAAATTAAATCCAATATTTTCTCGTGATGGATGCTTGATTCTGGGTTTCAAGTTTATCTTTTTATATAATTGTTAACATGAATTTTTCACAAATGAAATACCAAGCTGATTCTCTAAAGTCTATATAAAGTATAACTAAACAATTTACACTATCAAGAATCTATTCTAGCTAATCAAGATTTTAAACAGTATACTGGATACTACTTCAACAACAAAACACAATCTTGTTTTGTTTCTAAATTAAAGCTATATAATGTAGAGATAATTATGGTAGTTTTCAAACTAGAACATCTGAGTTGAAATGCTGGCTCTACTACTTAGGTGTGGTGTTTGGGAAAACATTTCACTTAATTGTACCTCTGGTTTGGTTCTTCATCTATAGAAACATACTTTCTTCCCGGCATTGCCATACATATTAATAATTTAAAGAGACACTGCATTTGAAGCATTTAGCATAGTACTGGGCATAAAGTCAACACTCAATAAACATTACTATTTATCTATTTCATTTCCAGAGAAAATCGGGAGAGGATAAACCCAATGGTGCAATGAGTTGTCTAGCTTTATTATTCCCACTGCCAGAAATAAGAGGATGGGGCTGGTAGATGACAATGTGAAGCTGACTTCTACTGGGAGAATCACTGTGGAATTTTCAGAAATTTGGAAAGTTAGTTTGACATTATTTTGGTAGCATGAAGTTGGCTATGATGGGAGTATTGTTTTTACCAATAGGTACTGGAAGGCAGTTGCTATACATATACCCGGATGATCCTAGAGTTAGCTTTATTATTTAAGTCAGTGGTTTTCTCCTGCTCTGATCAAATATAAAGGCTCTTTAGAAAAATTATAATAATTATATAGAGATCGTAGAGAGATTATATTCATTAATAACAAAAGAAATTAGAAATTTAGCATCTAAATATTTACCCAGAACATGACCCATAATTTTTACCTCTAGGTATTAACTCAAAAGAAATGAAGGCATATATCCACAGCAAGAGTTGAGTAAGAATTCCCTACCAACATTATACAGAATAGCCCATAACAGAGGTCTCATTGGAAAGTGTGTGTGTGTGTGTGTGTGTGTGTATAGTCTCATATTCACACAAATGAA
Source organism: Glis glis (assembly GCA_004027185.1). NCBI lineage: Eukaryota > Metazoa > Chordata > Mammalia > Rodentia > Gliridae > Glis > Glis glis. Next base: position 2,063 of record PVJS01026123.1, on the reverse strand, counting down.
AATTACAAAATAATAAAAAGAAACTATTGAACTATTGATAGATAAAGAAAGTGAATCTCACAGTTGATTGAAAATGTCAGACCAAAAAAAAAAAAAAAAAGAATTTGATAACATTTGACATTATATAGAGTTTAAGAGAAGATAAAAAGTAATCTATGGTGACAGGAATCAGAAGAGTTGTGGCCTTTGGTGGTGGGATGATTGATGAGAAAGGAGCATGACAGAAATTTCTGGGGGGAAATTAGTGCTGGTTATAAGGATATATACATTTTTCAAATCTTATCTAAGTGTACACTGAATATCTGAGCATTTTACAAAACACTGATTATGTCTTATAAGGAAATACATCCCATAATGATGGTAATGTAAGCATGGGAGTATAATGACTGTTCTGTCTAATACCCAACTGTCAGCAGTGTCCTAAGGTAGGCCTAGTGTGGTATCTCCCTTGTTAGTTAGGAAGATGTGGAGTTTGAAGAGGGAGTGCATGCTCAGTCAAGTTGTGGGGTGTGGCCATGGATTCAGATGGATGTTGTAAGGCTCCTGCAGCTCAGCAGTGAAGTGGGCACTCACTTCTAGGAATCTGGCCTTTAAAACACACAGATGGTATGGAGTTGTGGTTAAGAACACAGCCTCTGGAGCCTGGCTTTTTCAGTTCATGGTGTGACTCAGGCACCTGCTATCTCTGTGGCTTTAGTCAAGTTCCTGTCACTCTCTAAGCCTCAGCGTCTGCCTCATCAGGTGGTTATGACGAATGAATGAGGCAGAGCATGTAAACAGCAGAGGCTTGTGATGTTGGGCCCAAGAAGTATTAACTGTTCAATAACATAATAGCAGTGAATTCCAAATGTTTCTTACACTGTGCAGATTAAGGAAGGATATAATCCTATAATCCTAACTTTTTAAAGAAAAAGAACAGTGGAAACTGGACACTAACTTTAACATATTTGCTAAGGAGTAGAATTCTGTATAAGTTGTATCAGGTTTACAACCCATGAAGTGGAGGGTCTATTATCACAAAACAATGAAATCTTGTTTAGAAATAAAGCCAACTCCTCATGATTCCGGGGCTCTAGCACACTTCAGAACCCAATCCAAGGGGAAGACTGAGCACTGACTGTCACTGTGATTTCAGACATGACACTTAAAGTCTCAGTGTTCTCACTGAAAAAAAAAAGTTAGGCTTAACATATTAAAGCCTTTTGAGAGGTCCCATTTCACTCCAACATTCTATTATTTTACTTTATTAAATGACCAGTTAGAAGTTGAATAAAGACAGACAATGAATAAAAATAATTGCCCTCACTGGAATAACAATTTAATGCCGAGTCATTTAGTTGCCTATAAATATACTATTGTTAAAAATATTTTAGTTTTATTACCCCTAGGTTAAAAACTTTTTCAAGACAGGGGAAAAAAGAAATTTCAAAGAAAATGCTAATTAGCAACAAAGATAAATAAATACAAAATGTGAAAATTAGAAAATAAAGTTTTAGAAACTGTCTATATCTGTATCTATATCATCAATTAAAAAAGAAAGCAGAAACTAAAACAGATTAACAGGTATATGTACAATATATCTCTTCAGCCACTATAATATTTTTTAATTGTGTGACCTTATACAATTTATTAAATTCATTAATATTATGGTTATTAATGTCTAAATAAGTTTAAATATAATGTATACTTCAAAACACACCCACACATATATGTATGTATACATATATATATACATATATATATATAATTAAAATATTAAATGAAAGAAGCTTCCTAGCAGCAGTTTCTAAATAAGTTTGGGTTCTCAAAAGCATTAAAATATCAAAGCACCTCAGCCGGGTGTTGTGGTGCATGCCTGTAATCCCAGTACTTGGGAGGCTGAGACAGGAGTATCGCGGGTTCTACTTAGTAAGGCCCTCCGCAACTAGTGAGACCCTGTTTCAAAATAAAGAATAAAATAGGGCCGGGCGTGGTGGCGCACGCTTGTAATCCCAGTACTTTGGGAGGCAGAGACTGGAGGATCTGGGTTCGCGGCCAGCCTCAGCTCGCTCTCTCTCTCTCTC
>PVJS01026122.1:0-27261 GCA_004027185.1 Glis glis | reverse complement strand
AGACCGGAGGATCCGGGTTCACGGCCAGCCTCAGCTCGCTCTCTCTCTCTCTCTCTCTCTTTATCCCTGTCTCTCTCTCTCTCTCTCTACCTAGTGAGGCCCTCCGCAACTTCGTGAGACCCTGTTTCAAAATAAAGTATAAAAAATAGGGCCGGGGGTGTAGCGCAGAGGTAGAATGCCCCTGGGTTCAATCCCCGGTACCACAAAAAAAAAAAAATGTATTGTCTATAGATATACTGGTTTATTTCTTGGATCTCTATTCTATTTCATTGGCTTATGTATCTGTTTTTATGTCAATACCATGCTATTTTAGTTACTATACCTCAGTAGTATGTCTTTAAAAAAGTATTGTGATGCCTCTATCTTTCTTCTTTTTGCTCAAGATTTGGCTATTCAAGGTCCTTGTTTTTTATTTCATATGAATTTTAGGATTGGTTGTTCTAGTTCTGTGAAGAATGCCATTGGCATTTGCATAGGGATTGCTTTGAATCTTTAGCTAGCTTTGAGTGGTATGAACATTTTAACAACATTAATCCTCCCAATTCATGAATATGGGAGGTCTTTCCATCTGTATGTATATCTATGTGTGGGTATGTGTGGGTGTGCATGTGTGTCTTCAATTTCTTTCATCACCGTTTTCTAATTTTCATTGTAGAGGTCTTTCACTTCCTTGGTTATATTTATTCCTAAGTATTTTACTTTTTGTAGCTATTGTGACTGGGACTTCTTTCATGATTTCTTTCTCAGCAATTTTGTTTTTTGTGTATATTTGTTATTGGTGGTTTTGTATACTGATTTTGTATCATGCTACTTTACTGAATTCATTTACTGGTTCTAATATTCTTTTGGTGGAGTCTTGGGTTTTTCTATATAGAAAATCATATGATCAGAAGACAAGGATAATAGGACTTTCTCCCTTCCTGTTTATATGCCATTGGTTTCTTTCTCTTGCCTAATTGCTGTGGCTGAAACTTCTAGTGCTATAGTAAATAAGAGTCATGAGATTGCACATGCTTGGTTTCTTCTTGATCTTAGAGGAAATATCTTTAGCTTTTCCCCACTTAGTATAATGTTGGCAATAGGTTCATCACATATAGCCTTTATTATGCTGAGGTACAATCTTTCTGTACCTAGTTTGTTCAGGGCTTTTATCATGGAGGACTATTAGATTTTATCAAATGCTTTCTCTGCATTTTATGATCTGAAATGATGATATCTTTTTAACCTACATTCTGTTGGTGTGATGTATTATGCTTATTGATTTAAATATGTTGAGCCATGCTTGTGTCCCTGGAATAAAATAAACTTGACCGTGGTGAATGATCCTTTTGATGTGCTGTTGAATTTTTATTTATTAGTATTTTGTTGGGAATTTTTGCATCTATATTCATCAGGTATATTGATCTATAGTTTTGTTGTTGTTGTTGGGCTTGGTAACAGGGAAATACTGGATTTGTAGAATGAATCTGAAAGGGTCTCTTTTCTTTCAATTCTATTAAATTCTTCATTGGGGAAAATTGGCATTAGTTCTTTAGATTTTTGGTAAAATTCAGCAGTGAAGATATTCAGTCTAGGCTTTTCTTTGGAGACTTTTTATTAGTTTTCAATCACATTACTATTATTGGTCTATTCAGATTTTTTTATATACTTATAGTTCAATTTTGGTAGGTGACATGTGTCCAGAATTTATCTATTTCTTCTAGGTTTTCTAATTTGCTAGCATATAGTTTTTCCTAATAATCCATAATGATCCTTTGTATTTCTGTGGTATTGGTTGTAATTTCCTTTTCTAATATCTCTAATTTGACTTGGGCCTTCTCTATTTTTTTCTTGGTTAGTCTAGCTAAAACCTTGTTGGTTTTATTTATCCCTTCAAAGGAGCAATTCTTTGTTTCATTGATCTTTTCTATTTTTTCAGTCTCTATTACTTTATTTCTACTTTAATATTGAATGTTTCTTTCCTTCTATTAATTTGGGGTTTGATTTGTTCTTGCTTTTCTAAGTCTATTAGAAACACTCTTATTTATTTGAAATTTTTCTATTTTTTATGTAAGCACTTGTTGCTATAAAATTCCCTAGCAGGTGATCTCTACCAGAACTGAAAGTGAGAAATTGCTCGACTTGTTTGGGGAATTTTTTAAATTTCCCTTCTGACTTCCTTGATGACCCATTGTTTGTTCAAAAGTATGTTGTTAAGTCTTCATGCATTTGTATAATTTCTAAAATTTATTTTGTTGTTTACTTCTAGTGTATTCTACTGTAATTAGAAAAGGTACAGGATATGGTTTCAACTTTTGGATTTGTTAAGACTTGTTTTGCGGCCTAATTTATGGCCTATTCCAGAGAAAGTTCCATGCATTGATGAAAAAAATTTAACTTTGGTAGCTATTGGATAGAATGTTCTATAAGTGTCTACTATGTCCATTTTATCAACAGTAAAGTTTAACTCTGATGTTTCTTTGTGTATGTTTTTATCTGAATGATGTGTCCATTGATGGAAGTGAGGTGTTAAAATCTCTCACTATTATTATATTGGAGCCTATCTCTCCCTTTATGAATAATAGTGTTTGTTTTTATTAAATTGGGTGCTCCAAAAATAGGTGAATATGAATTTGCAATTGTTTTGTTTTCTTGTTGAATTGATCCCTTGATCATTATATAGTGACTTTGTCTCTTCATAAAGTTTTTGTCTTAAAATCTATTTTTTCATATATAAGTATAGCTACTCCTGCTCACTTCAGGTTTGCTTGGAATGTCATTTCCATCTTTTCACTTTTGGTCAACGTTTGTCTTCTCTGGCAAAGTTTCTTTCAGGATGCATATTATTGGGTCTTTTTTTTAATTCCATTAAGTGAGTCTGTATATTTCAATTGGAGTATTTAGTCTGTTTACATTCAGGGCAACTACTGATAGGTAGGGACTCATTTCTGTCATTTTGTTTATTTTCTTCTAGTTATTTTGAATATTATTTGTTCTTTTCTTCCTCCCTTGTTTGATGGTTTACTGTATTTGTAATGTTTGATTCTTTTCTACTTCTCTTTGTGTATCTCTCACTTTTCTGAAGAGAATTATACTTTCACATGCTTTCATGATGGTACTTAGCTTTCTTTCACTTCTGGATGTAGAACTCCCTTAAGCGCCTTTTGTAAGGCTGGTCTGGCGGTTATGAATTTGCTCAGTTTTTTCTTGTCTTGGAAGGTCTTTGGTTCCCCCTTCATTTCTGAAGGATAACCTTGCTGGGTCATTGTAATCTTGGTTGGTAATTATTTTATTTATATTTATATACTGTGATTGATACATTGTAATTTTACATCATACTGAGTTTCAAAATGTTACAAACATACATGCAAATATCACTTGCTCGGCATCCCATCCTGCTCCCTACCCCATACATATTAGATTGGTAGTAAAACCTTGGTAGTAAAACCTTCATATATGGACATAACATTACTTAAACTGTTTCCTTCCTCAGTCCTCCTTTTTCCCCTCCACACCTCCCTCCCCCAACCCCCTTCCACTATTCTACTGGTCTCTCTCCTCATTTAACTGAAGTCATTTTTGTTTCCTACTTTCTCCTGAAATGCTAGGCAAATAGTAGTCGTTGTATGTATCTATATTATAATTGAGTCAAATAAAAATAAAATTAGAGAAATTATAATATGCAGAGATGAAAATATCAATGCAACATGAGTTGAAAAACTGCCAGTTGACACATGGGTCTCTGAAATACCATGTGACTTCCCTGTAAGTTTTCCCACCCATATCTCCTTTGCAAGACAAAACAACATTACCAAATAATTCAAACAATAACTGACAACTTTTACAAATATAATGTCAGGATTCAGAGAAGCAATTGACTGAATCTGTGTATCTAATATTAATTTCTAGTATGAAGATGATGAATGGTAGAGCTTTGGAGCCCCAAGAGTTGGATTTTGACAGATATATGGCTACTTATGTTTTCAATACCCTTGAAAAAGAGATGTGAACTCTGAATTCAATTTCTCTATCTGTTAAAGGATAACAGCTTATATTAATAGGGTTTTTATAAAGCACAGAGATAATATATAGAAAGCAGCTAACAAGGCCTGGAATGTGATAGATCCTCAATACATAGTAAGTATTATGATAAGAATATAGTAAGTATAGGGGTTAAGAACCTAGCCTTGGGAGTCAGAAAGAACTAGAATTAAATCCTAGCTCCACAATTTACAAGCCATTTGACTTTGGGCAATTTATATTACTTGCCTAAGCCTTAATTTTTTCACTTAAAATGGAGATAAAGATTTCTAAACCCTAACATGATTAAAGCAGTTTCAACTAGACTAGCCCTCCTGCTAAACACAACTATAGAAGCTCTACAAAAAATATGTAAAAATGTTGGAAACCATTGTAGGGAAATTAATGAAAGAAGAAGGGAAGAGGCTATGATTTTGGAGAGATTCTGGAAAGAGGCTGCTTTAGACCACGCTGCTATAACAAAACACCCCAGACTGGGTAGTTTATAAACAACAGAAATTTATTTCTCAAGGTCATGGAGACTGGAAATGCCAAGAGTAAGGTGCCAGCAGGAATGGTGTGTCGTGAGGACTGCTCTCTGCTTCCAAAATGGGACCTTGTTAATGAATCATTCTAAGGGAAGGAATGCCGTGTCTTCATGTGGCTGGAAAGTAGGGTAGGAAGGGCTTAACTAGTTCACTCTGGCCCTTTTATAAGGCACTAATACATTCATGATGGGAAATTCCTCATGGCCCAATCAACCCTAAAGACCCACCTCTTAGTATGACCACAGTGAGTATTAAATTTCAACATTTTGGAGGAGACGCATTCAAACTATAGCAAAGGCTACTCATTCTAGCTCCCCACCGCCACCACCACCAGGAGCACTTTCCAATGTGTAGTGCAGTTGAATGGAGCCTGGGATAACAATGGTAGTCTTACTGGGCTGAAAAGACAAAAGTTGGCATTCAGCCCAGTAAGCACATAGGACTTGATGGCAAAATCTGTGAGAAAACAGGGCCTGGGCATGGGGCACATATTCTTCTCAAATTATTAGTTACATCTTAAAGTATATTAGGCAGTGTTCTAAGCAGATGAAGATTGTAGAAACAACCAAAACACAATCTTAGTCATTTCAAGAATGTGTATTGCAGCAGGACGTGGTGGCACACGCCTGTAATCCCAGTACTTGGGAGGCTGAGACAAGAGGATCACAGATTCGAGGACAGCCTCAGCAGCATAGTGAGACTCTCAGCAACCTAGTAAGAATTTGTTTCAAAAAATAAATAAATAAGAAACAAGCAAACAAATAAAAAGGGCTGAAGGTGTAGCTCAGAGGTAGAATGCCCTTGGGTTCAATTCCTAGTAAATAATACACACACACACACACACACACACACACACACAGACACACACAGTGTTTTATTGTAATTGTGACCAAGGCAGGTTCCTAATAAAGATATATTAATGGATGTACAGGCATAATTGCTGGAGAATATTTGCCAGGGATAATTGCCAAGGCTGAGAGAGGGGGAAAGGGCAAAAGAGGATTGAGAAGTTTAGGTTAGTACAATCTAAAAGGCAGGTAAGAGAGTCTGTTCACCATGGAGCTCAATGGATGCTGATCTTCGGGTACAGTTACTTGGCACTGTTGATGAAGTCAGGAGAAAGCGCCTTGAGAGACCTTAACCAGTAAGAACTCCCCACACTGATCGGCGGGAGATCTCCACTAGAACCAAAAGTGAGGACTTGCCCGATGGCTACCAGCAGAGCTGGCCTTGTCAGCACTAACCTTGATGGGTATTGGCAGACTCTGCGGTGGAGGAAGCTGTGGCAGGCAGAATGTCTTAAGAGGCCAGAGTCCATCACAACCTTAACTTGTGAGAGCTTACCACACCGAGAGGATCAGTGGGTAGTTTCCACCACAACCCAGAGTGAGGAATTGCCCCACAGCTACCAGCCAAGCTGGCCAAGTCAACAGTCAGCCTTCATATCAGTGGTTGGGATGGAAAGGCTCTGTGGTGCATGAAGCTGTGGCTTTAGGTCTTCAGGTGCCGATAGTGATCATCCTCAGGGTGTTAGGTGGGAATGTTAGCTGTCAAGGCATATCCAGGTAATGCCTGGGTGTTTCAGGTGGCACCTGCGCATTCCACCTTCCTACTGGGCGTCGCACATTACCCCTAGGCACAGCATTAGTTCATGCTTTGGGAGCCAAGTCCCTCTTTGGTGTCAGTGGAGCCATTTTATATGTGCTTCCTACAGGCACAGAAAGACTTCAAGACAACCAGGAGAAAGAAAGCAAGTCGGAAGCCTAAAACATTGAGGAAATATTTCAGCTGTCACCTGATACTGAAAAGATGAAGTTTGGGCTTCAAGCCCCATCAAGAGGGACAGGCGTTTTAAAGAGCCTGAGGGATCTTAAGGACCATTAAGTATAAGAGTTACATCCTAGGAGTCAGGATAAAATGCAAACAGAATAAGAGTTATATCCTAGAAGTAAGCACAAAACTCAATGGTAAGAAAGGCTATGACAAGGTCAAGATGATTCATCGGCACGCTATCAGCTTGCTAGGCTAAAATCAACCTCTTTGGAGAAAGACAACTTCATTGAGAACTTCTGTAATTTTTTCCACAATATCCATCATAAAAAATGTACAATGGCCAGGCACGATGGTGCATGCCTGTAATCTCAAGTAGGGAAGCTGAGACAGGAGGATCACAGGTTCAAGATCAGCCTCAGTAACTTAATGAAGCCCTCAGCAACTTAGTGAGACCCTGTTTCAAAATAAAAAATAAAGTAGGGCTATAGAATTTCCTAGTTCAATCCCTAGTGCTACAAAAAAAATGTACAATGGGTTGGAGGTGTAGCTCAGTGGTAGAGTGGTTGCCTAGGATGTGTGAGGCTGTAGGTTCAATCCCAGTATCAACACACACACACACACACACACACACACACACACACACACTATATATATATATATATATATATATATATATATAATATATATATTATATGTATTATAACATATATATATTACTAGCTGTGCTGTAAAAAGTAGGACCAAATCTTTATTTGATAATTGGTATTCTAAAATTAAAACAATAAAATAGGACCAAATGACTAAAAGTAAAAAAAAAAAGTGTTAGTAGAAACAGACCCACAGATGAATCAGGTAAGATATCAAACAGGAACTTTAAAGGAACTATGATTAATATACTCAAAATAATAAAAATATAGATATTCACCAAAGTCCTGAAGTCAAATAATCTCAAGTGAACATTTTAGAACTTAAAATAGTATAATTGACATGAGGAATTTGAAAGAAAGATTTAATAGAAGATTAGAAAAAGATGGAGAATTAGTGGGTTGTTTGTGGATTTAAAAGATATGCAGTTCAAAATATATAATAAGAATAGCACATACACAGTGGAGTATTACTCAGCCACAAAGAATGAAATCATGGCATTTTCTGGTAAATGGATGGAACTGTAGCACATTATGCTAAGTGAAATAAGCCACACCCCAAAATCAAGGGTCAAATGTTTTCTCTCAAATGCAGAAGCAAGAGAGGAAAAAGGAATAAAAAGGATTTCATAGCTGGGCATAGTGGCACACGCTTGTAATCCCAGTACTTGGGAGGTTGAGACAGGTGGATCGCAGGTTCACGGACAGCCTCAGCTACTTAGTGAGGCCCTCCACAACTTAGTGAGACCCTGTTTCAAAATAAAGAATAAAAAATAGGGCTGGGGGTGTAGCTCGGAGGTAGAATGGCCCTGGGTTTCATCCCCAGTACCACAAAAAAAAAAGAAAGAATTTCATGAAAATAGAAGGCAGACCGGCAGAGTGAAAAGAGGGGCCGTGGAAGGGGGAGGAGAGGGAAGAGGAGGTACTGGGGAATGAAATTGGAAAATTATGTTATATACATGTACAGATATCACAATGAATCCCACTATTGTGGATAATTATAATGAACCAACAAAAACATTTCTAAAAAGAATAGCACAAAAAGTGAGAACAACAAACGGAATTATCCTGGCATCACTTGGGAAGTGGCAAAAGTACTTTTGAAAAGGAGTCTAATAAATCCAGGAATCATAATTTCTAGGGAAATCATAAAGGAATAATAAGACAATGTCTAACTAAAGGGCCAATGGAAGAGAAAAATATAAAAACAAAAACTATTGATCAAAAAATAAAGGAACAAAGGAAAGGAAATCAAATAGAAATCAAATAGCAAGATGACATAATTAAGCATAATGACCTCAGTGATTAAATATAAATTGACCAAATACTCCAATTATAAGACATTGATTGTCAGACTGGATAAAAAAGCAAAATCTAATTATAGACTGTTTAGAGGACATACTCTTTGAATATAAGGGCATAAAAGGTTTATCATTAAGAGAATATAAAATGTACCTTCAAAAGAGATAGAGTAAGAGCTGACAAAACTAAAAGAGAAAAATCCACAATCAGGGTTGGGCATTTTAGCAGGTCTTTCTCTGTTAACTAATAAAATTAGCTGACAACAATGCATAAGGATATAGAAGTCAACAACATGACTGTCATAATCTACATATGTAGAATGCTATTTGCCCTGGTCCAATGACTGTTAAAAAATACACATTATTTTCAGTTATCATAATAGATCTAACAGACTATGGAAATGACAACTGAGACCCAGGTTTGCCTGGGCAGCCACATGCACTCGCTTGGTTTCAACATCTCTTCTGCTCAGATACAGCAACAGCCTCTTAGCTGGCTTCTGCGACTCCCTTTTCTTTCAGTTCACTCTGTTTCCACACACCTGATCACAGCACATCCATGTTTAATGGCAAAGAACAGAATATTTACCTACTCTCAAAGATTCTCTCCCACACACTGACTGTCGGTTTCAAGGGGCAAAAACAACTATCCAGTGGGGAAATCAGACAACACCTTGATCAGGTGATCAAAATCAAAATCGCCAATGGGTAGCAGACGGGTGTTGTGGTACCCTGGGGTGGACGCCCTATCACTTTTGGAATATTCCATCTCAGAATGCAAAGCCTAGTTCTTCATGAGGGAGCATCAAATCCAAAATAATAAGCATTTGATTACACTGGGGGAGTGGATTTTTTCTTCAGCAAAGTCTATATGCTAATAGTACAAAAAATAAAGAAAGGTTGAGAAACTATTTCCATATTAAGGACTAAGGAGACATCACAATTAAATAGAATATGTGATCACAAACTGGAACCTATACTGGAGAACAAAACATGATAGAGGCATTATTATTATTATTATGTTTTTGTTGTTGTTTTATGGTTACTTGCCAACTGACAAAATTGGAATATGCACTATAGATAGATAAATATTACAGCAATGGTATATTTCCTAAAGCTAATAACTATACTGTAGTTATTATAATAGACTATCTATATTCTCAGGAAATACACAGTGAAGTGCAAAAATAAAGGTGTATGGTATATCTAACTTATTCTCAGATAGTTCCAGGAAAAAGTGTGTGTGTGTGTGTGTGTGTGTGTGTGTGTGTGTGTGTGTGTGTTATGTTGTATTCAGAATATAAATAAAGAAACAAAAAGATTACACACCTGTCATCCCAGTCCTTGGGAGGCTGAGGCAGAAGGATCCCAAATTTGAATCCAGCCTGGGCAACTGAGCAGGACTGTGTCTCAAAATAAAAACATAAAAAGGGGTGAGGGGTTAGCTCAGTGGTAGAACTCCCTGGGCTCAATCCCCATGGCCATAAAAAAGGAATTAACTAATTTAATGGAGTAGACTGAAAAAAACTTATAATAATGTAGGTAGAACACAGATATAACAAAAATTGTATTAATGGTACAACAAATGACTGAACTTCAGAAAACACAACCCAAAAGGAAAAATTCAGGCTCAAATTGCCCCCATCTCCTTTCCAACTTCATCTTCAACGATTCCACATGTCGTTGTACAAATCTCCAGCTCCCTGAACGATCCCTACATATGGAATGTGTAGGCCTATTCCTCTCACCTCTTCGCTCACTGAGTAACCCTGCTCTCTTCTCCAACCTGACTCCAAATGGTTCTGTTCTGTGCAACAATTTCATTAATACAGACAGAATATAAAGGCCTGGCCCTTTAAGAAAGCTAGAGGAAAAATAGAGCATTTATTCCCTTGGAAAAAAAGAGTCCTGAGTCAGTGAGATAAGAATAGCTGAGGGAGTAATTTTACTTCTAGGAATGTATTCTTGGGTAATAATCAGAGAGGCACACAAATTATTCCGTACGTTGACATTTCTTACTGTATAAGTTTAGAATAGCAAAATACGAAAACCATCAATGTCCAGCAATAGAAGACCGGTTAAATAATAGTCCATAAGACAGAAGTACCGTGGTTTATTTTACCAATCAAAACTATACATTTAAAGAATTTTTTATGACATGGGGGAAATATTCAAGGATGCAGCAGCCACAATGATTTTCTCCCCACCGTCCAGTTCATCCTTCCTGTTTTACATGGTGTTATGATTTGGATCTTAAATGTTCCCTGAAAGTTTATGTGTTGAGGGTGTGGCCTCTAGCTGATGGCACTATTGGGGGTGGCGGAAGCCCTAGGAGGTGGGGCCTAGTTGGAGGAAGTTGGGTCATTGGGGGTGTGCCCTTGAAGACAAGTTAACACCCAGGTCCCTTCCTCTCTCTCTTTTCCGTCCTGGCCACTTTTGCTCCACCTCAAGCTCCTGCCATGATTTTCTAACCTGTCCCAGGCCCAGAACAATGGGGCCAAATGACCATGGGCTAAAACCATGATCCAAAGCAGACCTTTTCTCCTTTTAAGTTATCTCAGGTATTTTGTTATAATAATAATAGAAAGCTGACAATACACGTGGGCACAAAATACTTGAGGAGTTTGAACTCATCTCCAAAAAGTGTTGGGATTGGTCTAAGCCAATGCTTCTCAAAGTGTGGTCTCCGGACCAACAACATTAGCACCACCTGTAAAATTGTTATAAATGCACATTCTTGGGCACCCTCTTGATCTACTAAACCAAAAATGCTGAAGGTAGAGGCCAGAAATCTGTTTTAACAAGCCTTAGAGGGGATTCTGATGCCTGTTCAAATGTAAGAACCACCATCATAGGCCAGTCAGGGTAAAACAATGTCCCTCTACAGCCTGATTGGGAGCCTTACTCAATTAGCACCAATGAAATGTGAAGCAAAGTTTGCTAAGAGCTTCTGGAAAAGGCTTTCTACACTTAAGGGATTCTGTTAGAAAGTGACGCTCTTCTCCGGGCCTTCTTTTGGGTGCAGATGTGATGTTTGAGATTGCAAAAGCATGTTGCTTTATCAAGAGAAGCAGAAGATGATGGAGCTGAGAGGCGCAAGATGGAGACAGGTAATCCTAAATTCTACACTACCTCTGGATTTACAGTAATGTAAGCTAATCTATTTCCTTATTTTACCTGTCCGTTTGAGTTGGTTATCTTACTATTTGTGGCTTAAAATGTTCATCTCATACACAGTATGATTTGCAGTATAAAATGCATATTTAGGCTCAGGGAAAAAATACTGGAAGAAAATACATTTATCATATAAATTCTTATTTCATCTTGGAGGAACGGTTATTGAAGAAGCCCGTTTTCTCTGTATTTTTCCAATTATCATGACACAAATTGCTTTTATAATCGAAAAAATATATATTTTTAAAAATAATTGTTGGGAGAAGTTATTTCAGGCATGTCCCTTTGAAAAGAGAGTCAAGAGCCACTAAAACAGCCAAAGAGATAATGAAGACAAGTGGTATGGGACCCTAGGCAGATGGTAAACAAAAGGAACCAAGAACACAGGGTGCTCAGAATTAGTAGCAGTGAGGTGTTAAGGAGACAATTAACACTTATATTCTAAATAGCAGCTGAATATAAATGAGAACAGATGGGCCTCAATAGCTATGAAAAGACCTAGGGCAGTACAAAGATGAAAGTAGAGATAAACAAGCAAACATTTAGAAAAAAAAGAGAGACTTATAATTAGTAGCACTATGCTCAATTTGTATCAGGGGTTTCATTTCCTTTAACCTTCGCTCCAACTCATTTATCCCAGAATTTTTGACAAGAAGTTACATATATTCCCAGCATATATAGCTTGTTAATACCTAGCTTGTATTACATGTACTAAACTCTGAATATATAGTGTCTAATTTAATCTTCTTTGGGGTAGGAAATATTATTATCCTGATTATACAGATTAGGCTGCTGAAGCTTAGAGTGGCTAGTACCTTATTCAAATGTATAAAGTGGAAGATGATGCTTAAATTTAAACGGTTCTGACTCCAGAACCCATATGCCTACCTCTGTGCTACCATGGTGGCCAATAAATGCTTGTGTAATAATAAATGTCATTGTACACGTCACCCAGTTTTATGTGCTGCTGTCCAAATAAACACTTTAAAACCTTCTCAATCTTTTTTATTCATGATTTCCCAGCTCTCTTGATGAGAGATAAATACAATTATTGAATAGGCATCCCTGGTAAAAAGCAATTCAGAGCCTCTCAGGGGACAGAAGAGAGAAAAAACCTGGGGCTCGGAGCTGTGGACAGACAATAAGTTAGATAAATACATTTTCAGGGTTCAGAGTTGGTGAGTTCCAATGAGGGATCACCTCTTGCTTAATGGACATGATGGGAATTGCCTAGAAGGGATTTAAGGAGTCTCCGTCTACGATTCAAGCCCTGTTTATTGATTAGTATAACTTAAGAAGTAAATTGAACTGGACCAAGAGAAGGTGGGAGGAAAAAAACAGTACCTGCTGACGAGGAGAGCAACTTAAGACACCGTGAATGGAAGTCGACAGAGACAGCATAGACTCATTCTCTGTCTGGAGGCACATGTGCCCACCAGTAGCTCCTCTCCAAGGGTCAGATTTTTTAATGTGCTCAGGATGAAACATGAACCATCCAGAGGGGGGAAAAATAGCGAAGCATTATGGCGACCATGCCGAGGTCAGAAGGAACTAATTAATGCATCCCGGCCCCATCTCTGCATTTTTTATGAAATCTGTCTGTTCTCTTCAAACATACCTCCAGCCTGAGGAACAGCACCAGAGAAGAAAGCCCAGCCAGAGGAGTCTTCCTATTCCCTTTGGAGCTATTCTCAAAAGCAATGTGGATGAGTCACAGTACTACCAGGTCCCCTGGCTCCAGCAAAGCGAGCGCTTGGAACCACATCCACTATAATTGTCACTGAAAGCTGCTTGTAGACAGAGCCTGCTCTTGGCTGAGACATGCAGAGAAGGAACAGGGCGGAGAAAAACTTCATTTGTAGGGAAATAAAAAGGTGGAATAAGGATCCAGGGAGCCAGCTGGCTTTTAAACAATTAAGCTCACTTGGGAAAACAAAAGTGATATCTCACAATGCTTTCTATCTTGACAGTTCTCACTGGGGTTTTCTAGCATTTTCTTTGGCACTGGATTTGGCCCTAATGAACAGTAATCGTTGAAGACACTTTATACCATTTGGGGGGTTTGGGGATCAAGAGGCCAAATTCTGGAATTACAGGGAAACAAATGAACAATCTCATCTACCCAACTGGATTATAAACTCGAAAGTACAGAGACTGGGAGTGTTTTACTCACCAATGGAGACTCACTACTGGGCCTGACAGAGTGTAGATGATGCATGAATGAAGGATAACTTTCTAGAAATGCCTTAGAATCTCAGAATGGAACGTAACCTGGGAAAACATCTGCCTCAGCCTCCTTAAAAGCAGGGGCCCCCTTTAACGACATCTTGGCAAGAACGAATCCTATGTCAACCAGGACATTTTTCCGCTGCTTCACTACAGGAAGCCTATTTTATTTTCGGATGGCTCCGCTTTATTGTTCACTCTCCCCTTGAACACGAATCCTTCTTGTGACCTGAGAATGGGAGCCATTGGTCCTCATTCTACTATCTGAGCTGCCAAAAATAAGTCACGACCCAAATAATAAGTCAAACCATTTTAACAAGACATCCCTTCGCACATCTAATTCTGCCTTAACTCTAGTCCAGGCTCGGTATGCCCTGTTCCTTTGTGCTAAGTTCCCAAGCGGTCCCATTTCCAGCATTCCTTGGGTCCAATACGTGTCCTAAGGAATATTAATCTTCAAGTATTACCCAACCAGTTAGAATGAAGCAGGGCTATCTGATCTCTGGTCTGAATAGTCTATTGACATGAGTCCAGCCCCCAAGGAGATAAGTATTTAATCAGCCAAACTGCTTCTTAGGAAATACCTATGAATGACACCCCCATGATGAAACATTTATTCCTTTATTCAACAAGCATTTTCTAAGTACCTAATACCTGCCAAGCACTGTATACAGTGGTGAGTATACAGAGATCACTCTCACCCTTGTAAAACTTGAGTGTACAATGGGAAACCATTGAAGGGTTTTAAGAAAAAAAGAAAAATGAAAGAACGAAAATCACTCCATCATTCTCCAATTCCTTTCCCACCAAATGACCAATACACCTAGGATCCTCCTGGTTGCCCATCTCATTTTTATAACCTCTAATACCCTGGTCCAGGAACTTTCATTTATAGTACGGTAGTTGGGGGAGCATTCGCCTGGATAGAAGAACTTAATTGGAATTGACTCTGCCATTAACTTGCTTTATGACTTTTGTTTTGTCTATTCCCTATTGACTCATCTGTCCATTAATAAGATGGTGGTAGGTCTTTAAGACCTTTTCTGGCACATTCTGTGAATTAATCCAAAGTAGCCACGTCTTTCAGCACCTTCCAGTGAAAAATGAAATCTCTTTTAGAAATAGGATGGCCCCATTCTCATGGGTTATCAAGTGGAGCTCACTCTTCCTCTTCTATCCCTCACACAGATATCTCTGAAGTCATTTTTCAGAACCTCGGGGATAGAAAAAGGACACACTTTCCTTCAATCAGCACCCAATTCATCAGAAAATCCTGAAGTTTCTCCCTGCAAATGCATAAAAAAAAAATTTATCTTCTTGGCTATAACCTAGGTACTATGCTAACTCATCCCTGGCCCTCTCATTATCCGCTTCTCACCCTGAAATGCATTCTCCACACATAGCCAGAGTGTCCCTTTAAACCACACCACCAAACCCCATGAGACTCCTCCAGTGACTTCCTGCTGCAGCTGGGCTAAAATCGAAACTCCTTTCCTTGACTTACAGGACTTTCAGAGCTGGCCTTGCCTGGCATCTTTTATCTTTGTCCCTACGCTCCAGCCTTGGAGGGCTATTGCCATCCATCCAACACACCTGGTTCTTCCCACCCTAATGTCATTAAACTTCCTGTTTCCTCTACTGACAATGTTCTTTCCCCAGTTCTTTGCATAGAATACTGCCTGCTGGATGTCACATGACCCCCAGAGGCCCATGGGTTAAAGGCTTGGTCACCAGCAGGTGGCACTAGTGGGAGGTGATAAAACCTTCGGAAGGAGGGGCCCAGTGAAAGAAAGGTCACTGGGGGCATGCCCTTGAGGTGATACTGGGACCCCAGTCCTTCCTCTTCCCCCACTTTGCTTCCTGGTCACCATGAGATAAACAACTTTTCTATCTGCCACACACTCACGCCATGATGTACTGTGCTGCCACAGGCCCAAAGCAACAAGGCCAGGCAACGGTGGACTGAAACCTCCGAGAACACGAGCCAAAATCAACCTTTCCTCCTTGTAAGTTGATTATCTTGGGTGTTTTTTTTTTCACAGTGATGGAAAACTGACTAGAACACTGCTTTCCTTTTAGATTTAGGCTCAATATCACCTCCCCAAAAAGCCTTCCCTGATCACTCCATCTAAGAAAAAAAAAATCATTCCAACCTCCCTCTCTTCCTGTTTTTCTCATGTACATGCACACACATACATCAAATACACGTGCGTACCCACAGACACGGGGCTCTCGTTTCTCTTTGTTCATTTCTATCGAAGTACTTGTTATCCTGTAATTATCTTATTGATTTATTTGTCATCTGTCTGCTCCACTCTAAAAAGTTCCAGGAGAGCAGGAACCTGGTCTGCCACTCTATTCCCAGATCTTGGAAGAGCGTGTCTAGCCAAGAGCAAACTCTTGATAAACATTTTTGGATGAGTGGTGAATAAAAAAAGGGACGAACGGCCTCACCCCTGCTTCTCTCACGTCCATGCATTAGTCCTTGGGGGAGGGGCAGAGAAGGAACAGGTTAAAATGAAGAAATAGAAAGACACTGAAGAGTGATGGTAAGAGTTTAGGAAATTATGACAAGGAGGAGTGACCAGCCCTCAAAGTTGTGCTTGACATTAGAAAAAAAAGGAAGCTCTAAATTTCTAATAGCTAGGGGTGTCCAGCCAAGAAATGGGCTGCCTTATAAGTGAGTCAGTCCCATAATGTGTGCAGAAGGAGCTGCGTGGCCACGACCAAAGCTACTGCACAGGGGTTTTGCACATCCTAAGAGGCATTGGCCTAGGTGTCTTTAAACAATGACCTCAGGGCTGGAGTGGCCCCAAGCCAGTGAGCTGGGGAGCGCTAAACCTTGGTGAGGAGCTTGCTTCTCCAGTAAATACATAACCTATGTCCAATTAGTTTCTCTGCTCCAGAAGAACTGTCTCTGAGTGCCCTCAGCAATGAGATCTTGCTAATTGAAAACACTTCTCTCTATCTGCTTGAGAGGATTGGACTAAACTAGGCTACTGAAATGTAGTGCATGCCTAACTGGGGCGGGGGAGCCACAGCAGAGCAGAGCGCACACCTTCTGGGGTGGGGATGGCGAGGGACGTGTTTCATGTCAGGCACTGCTTCAGAGAGGCAGAAACTTCCAGTCTTCGGAAAATGAGTCTGTCCAGGTTAGGAGTAACATGTTCCCCCATCACCTTGGGAAGATGCATTTGAGAAAAACTGCAATTATAAAAAGAGGACCTCTCCAGGCTTCGGAGCCTGCTTTTAAGGAGACTACACTTTGATCCAGCAATCTTGCTTCTGAAAGGGGCATCCACTGGTACGTGAATGGTGGATGGTAATTTGAAGACCCGGGCCAAGGGAGCACGTATCATAATTGAAGACACCGGTAGGCGGCCACAGTAGCAGCAGCGCTACAAAGACAATAGCAACAAAGCACCTTACGCCAGGCTCTGTGTTAACTTCTCTGCCACACCTGTCGCCTTTCAAACTCACAACAGTTCTCTGAACAAATATCATCATGATCCCACTTTATAGATTACAAAACTGAGGCACTAGTCACAAAGCTAATTATTAGTGTCACAAATTAATAAATGAAGGAGAAAGGTCAGCTCCTGGTCTTCCTCCAGAGCCTGGGCTCAGACTGAAATGTGTTCACAAGTCACTCACAAACTTGTGAACGTACAGATCTGAATGCAGAGATCTGAGGCAGGGCCTGGGATTCTGCAATTCTAATATACTCTAAGAGAAGGCTGAGGTGCTGATCCAGGAGCCACACTTTGACAAATGAAAGATGACACCTCAGTAGACCCAGAAATTTTCTTAATCTACCAGAGACGCACAGATCTTAAAGAAAGAAAATAAAATCTGGTTCGTTTTCTGTTTCAATTGTCTGCCTGGGAGACAGGAGTTCTTAAAGGCTGCAACCTCCTGCTTACCTTAGCCCAGAAAAGCTCTGTCTCATTGTTCTCCAGCCCCACCCTCTTTTCCTCTTAAAAAGAGACCAGCAGTTGGTGATACATAAGGAGAAAAACACAATTAAGCCCCAAAGGAAAGGAAAAGAAAAAAATAAAAAAAAAAACCTACAGCCCTTCCATTTCAATTACAATCAGCGGCTGTTGGAACCAGGCAAATTTAGAGTTGTAATACCAACAGAAACAGTGAATTCTCAATTGTGATCAAAGGCTTCATTTAGCAGGCTGAAAAGCAAGCATGAGCTTAATTGAACAAGAGAGAGAGATCGCCTCCCAATCAGCCAGGCATAATCAAATAGCATCAAATAATATAATGCACCCGATGAAGAGGAATCATCCCCAGGCTGTGAATGCCCTCTCTTGACCTATAGATCCTCCCGCAGCAGGGAAGAGAGGCCCTCAGAGTTCACCTGGTCCAAATCCCCGTCCCATGAGGGAATCCACTTTAGACCAGGGCTTTCGAAATCTTTAACTGTAACGCACAGTTGGAGATGCCTTTTACATCCAACCTGGTGCACACACTTTCTTTAGATGAATATATGTTAAGTGAAAGATTCACAAAATAATATGTACCATTTCCATATGCTACATATGGAAACAGTCCAACACTTGCTCTTCTTCTTCATGTTTTTAAATATTGCCGAGAGCAAAATTGATTTCAAGAACCACTGGTGGGTCATGATCCAGAGTTTGAAAAACATTATCGAGGACATCCCAGTCAAGTGCCCCACCAGCCTCTCCATCTAACAGGTGGGAGACATAGGCACTGCGCAAATGATCAAGAAATACA
Organism: Glis glis; assembly: GCA_004027185.1. Classification (NCBI taxonomy): domain Eukaryota; kingdom Metazoa; phylum Chordata; class Mammalia; order Rodentia; family Gliridae; genus Glis; species Glis glis. Next base: position 8,847 of record PVJS01026122.1, on the reverse strand, counting down.
TATTTAGGATTACCAATTGAGGTGGGTGTAGAAAAGGAAGAGCAAAGGCTATCATGGGTGATCATGTGGGAGGACCTATTTTGGACCAGGAGGATGGCTGGGATGAGTCAGGCAAAAGCCTCTCTTGAAAGGAACTTTCATCTGGGACTAAAGGAGCGAGACAGTCACAGTGTGCTACTTACACCTCTCTGCGCTGGTAATGCACTGTTTTCTATGGCAACCTCGAGTGGTAAGAATAAACAGCAGCACCAGCAGTACCGACCCAAGCCAGGTTCATCAGGTTCTACCCTGTGTCAGACTCCCAGCCAAGTGCTTCACACTAGGACTAGAGCTGCAGGGAATCCGCCTGGTGTGAAACCCAGCTCCTCCTCTTACAAGCTGTGTGATTTGGGGCAAGTTAGCTCCATTTCCTCATCTACAAAGAAGGGATTATTCATGGTGCCTGCCTCGTCCATCACATTGTTGCTAGGATTAAATGAGTTAACACAAATTAAGGGGCTTAGAACAAGCACACCATAAGTACAAAATAAACTGCTAAATACAGGGATGTGGACCTAAAATCTTCAACAACTCGTTTCAGGCAAGCGCCACCTGTCCATGGGCACATGAAAAGAAAGCCATTTGTCATCCCTGAACTAGCTGATTTCCAAGAGGTGTCTTATTTTACATTTTTTCCATTATAATAACCTAAATCTAGTGGGACAGAAGGCTGAAGTCTTTAATTCTGCAGGGCCTTATGGTCAAAGGCCAGGAGAAAGAGAACAAGTCTGATTTCCTGCCCCCAATCGTTATCTCGGGCCTGCATTCACCACCATTATCTCTCCTGGCTGATGAATTTTCGAGTTCAGACCCAAGGGTACAGTTGATTTCTCCAGAGAAGTAATAATGGGCTTACAGTATGTTGCTGCAGGAAACCTCTGGATAGCTAGTATTAGCAGCCTCGCAACGTTGAAAAATCACCCAGCTTTCAAGACAACTAAACAGACCCAAAATACCAGGTTCGAGTCACATCAATAATTAAAATTAAATTATGGTGCTGAACTGAAAGTCATCTCCAATATGACATTTTTTAAAATGGCTCTCCAAAGATGAACCGGATCTCGGCTCCAGGGAGGCATCTATCATAAACACACAGAATCAGAGACAAAGAAGGAAGCCGGGCTTGTTGCGCACATGCTGCAGCTCATTCCCCGGGATGGTGCGACTACAGAGGCTTGGCGGGGCATTCGAAAACACCCATTGCTAGAAAGATGTATGAACAATGAAAAGCGGACCTGATATTTGTGGTTTTACTGTTCACCTTCATCTTTTCCATTTGTCCTCTCAATGTCTCTGCGAGGTAGGCAGGGCAGGGATTTTGAGCCCCAGGTTGGATGTGAAAACTGAGACTTTTCATGGGACAGTGACTGGGATCCAGCAATACAACCAGTAAGGGCCCGAATGGGATGGTTATGCATCCTGAAGTAGAGAAAAGATCGGGAGAATGGAAGGAAGTGAGGGAAAGGAAAATGGCATGCTTGTCTTAAGCAGAAACAAGATATAAAATTCAAAACCAAAAGTCATGTTTGGAATAACTCTGAGCAAATGCATACAAAAAGATGAGCTGTCACAATCATACTCGTTCCTATGCACCCTTGGAAAAGGCCGATGACATTACTATAGTGTTGTTGACATAAAAAGGCCAGTAGCCAACAGTTTACCCTGGGCTGAGGGCTTGTCTAAACACTTTACATGAATGACAATGCCCCATTCAATCTCCGCAGCCACCCTGCAAGGTAGAAGCTATCATTTTCCAGTTGAGAAACTGATGTTCAGAGAAGTCAATTACTGTCTGAAGCTCACACAGCTGGTAAGTCTGGGTCTGACTGTCAAGTCCCAGCCCCTAATATTTCAATATGCTGCCTCCATGGATACCCAGTGGAAAGAGGTGGGCGCTAATTGGATCAAACTGTAGGAAGTCCATCAATGCACATGAGCCAAGGATGAAACAATGCGACACAGTTCCTGTGTGCCAAGCAGGCAGCTTTATGACCTAATGAAATTTTAACTCCCATTATTCACCTGACAAATATTTATTAAGCACCAACTCTGTGCCCGTTACCATGCTGACACTGGGAGTGTAGCAGAAAACAAATAAATAAAACTTCTTGCCCTCTTGAAACTTTCATTCAGTGCAGGAACAGATGAAACTGAAGCAGAGCAAGTAATATAAATATTATGAGAGCTGATGGATAAAGAAACTGAGGCTTATGACTTATTGAAGCAGCTCATTCTGTGGCTCGCTTGAGGTCTCTCAGCCAGCTAGTAGCAGAGCTGAATCTTAAATCTAGTATGCTTTTATTCTACATCCAGTGCTCAGATCCCCCCTGGTCCCCACCTCCCAACCCCCGCCTTGCCTCTCTGACTTGTGCAGGCTCAGATGATATCCATTTGACCATCACAGCTGCATGGCCTGATTATGAATTCAGTTGATGCGTACTTGGTAACCAGCAGACAGGTGGCGGATCCCACACATCACAGGGAATAGAATCAACAAAAGGAAAAGTCATAGGGCTCCATCCTCACAGCAGCCACAGCCTGTGGAATGAGGCATAATGGGGAGAGAGGGCAGGGGGCCTTAGAATATAAATTGAATGTTTATTCAGCACTTCTGTGCTCCCAGAACAATATTAGATGCCATTTGGGGAAAAGGAAGAAAGAAAATTCTCTGTTGTCAAGGAGATTATAATCCAGTGGGGAAAGAAGACAAACACTTGTAGGTCGGAAAAACAATGCAGGGGAGCTAGAGACAGATGGAGACAGAGACGGACAGACAGACAATGCTGAGGGGCTCAGCCCTGATGGAGATCAGAGAGGGTTCAGGTTAGGGAAGTCTTCAGGGAGGGAAGGCAGGGAGCAAGAGCAAGGAAATGTCTGGGTGCTTTTTTTTTTTTTTGCAGTACCGGAGATTGAACCCAGGGCCTTTCTACCTCTGAGCTACACCCCCAGCCCTATTTTTTATCCTTTATTTTGAAACCAGGTCTCACAAAGTTGTGGAGGGCCTCACTAAGTAGCTGAGGCTGACCTCGAACCCGGATCCTCCAGTCTCCACCTCCCAAGTACTGGAATTACAAGCATGTGCCACCATGCCCGGCTGTCTGTGTGCTTTCTAATAGCACACACCAAACTCCACAATGCTCTGCATGTTTATAATTGTCTCAGGATGCCTTCAAACATTGTCTATAGTCTGTTGAGATGCCAGAGCCTTCGTGGGTCTATTGTCCCTTCCATAATACTCTGGCCCTTGGAGAGTCCCAAATATGCATGCTACAAGAAGGGGAATTTTCATTAAGACCAAGAGTCCAAGCCAAACAGACCCCTTAAGAGATTTAAAATGTGTAAGCAAGAGCTGGGCTTGGTGGTGTATGCCTGTAATCTCAGTACTTGGGAGGCTGAGTCAGGAGGATCGCAGGTTCAAGGACAGCCTCAGCAAGTAGTGAGACTCTCAGCAACCTAGCAAGACCCTGTTTCAAAATAAAAGTAAAATAGGGCTTGGGGTGTAGTTATGAGGTAGAATGCCCCTGTGTTCAATCCCCTGTACCACACACACACACACACACACACACACACACACACACACACAAATGTGCAGGCAAGGAAGCCTTTCAGTACAGGGATCTATAAACTATGACCTACAGGCTGGCCTCTTGTTTTGTAAATAAAATTTTATTGACACATAATCATACCCTTTTGTCAACAGATTCTATAAGGCTGCTTTTGTGCTACAACAGCACAGTGGACTCATTGCTGGCAGAGAGTCTTACTCTCTGGCCCCTTAGAAAACATTCACAAACCTCTGTTCTGGTCCAACTACTTCATTTTAGAGGTGGGAAAACTTGGGCCCCGAGGAGTAAGGAATTTGGCCAAGATTATGGGATGAGTTTGAGTATTCCCAGAGTGGAAGAGGAAAAAAGCATAGGAAAATTGTTCATCCTTCAGTCCTTTGGTTGTTTATTCCACAAAAAAACATTTTTTAAGCTGGGCATGGTGGTGTGGGCCTGTAATCCTAGTACTTGGGAGGCTGAGACAGGAGGATCTCAGGATCGAGACCAGCCTCAGAAAGTAATGAGGCTCTCAGCAACCCATTTTTTTATCATCACAATGTGCCAGGCACTGGGTAAAAATACAGCAGTGCATAATACAAATAAAACCTTTGCTCTCGGGGTTCCTACACTTGAGGGGGGAAGAGAATCAAGACATTCAAAAAGTGAAGGATAGTGGCACATATCTGGAATCCTAGTACTGGGAGGCTCAGACGGGAGGATTGCAGGTTAGAGGCCAGCCTCAGCAACATAGAAAGCCCCTCAGCAACTTAGTGAGACCCTATTTTAAAATAAATAATAAAATAGGGTTGGGGTGTAGCTCTGAGGTAGAACACCCCTGGGTTTAATTTCCAGTACCACAAAAAAAGTAAAGGGAATAACGACACAGTTGCAAAGTGTTATAAATAAAACAGAGGGATGAGGCTGTGTATAACCTGGGGGAAGAAGGGGAATATTTTGGACAGGGAACCAGGAGGTGATGCTTGAACTAGGTCATGAGGGATAAAATCTGGGAAGAGTAGACAGAAAAGCATTCATGCAAAGGGAACAGAAAGTGCAAAGGCCCTCAGGCAGCAACCGTCTCGCCATGTGTAAAAACAGCAAGCAGGCACGTGTGTCCAGGGCAGGTGGAAGGTGCCACGAGTGCTGGGAGGTGGGAGGGAGCCAGTGTCCATAGGCTCACCATGATGAGTGAGTGTAGGTTCATGGTAATGACCAACTATCCCCCAAACTTATTTTCACTATAGTTCCATCATCATTGTCCTATTTATCATCCCATAATAAGATTCTCAGAAGCTCAGGAAGGGAGCATGTGGGCCCTGTATGCATATGCTACGGCATATAGCGTGAGGGTAACTATGGTGTTCTTAACGGTAATCGTGTTTCAGACCATGACAGCCCTCCTCCTCAGGGACTACACAGCACTTCCAAAGACTGTGAGGGCGGGTCTCACCCTCCCTGGACCACAGGCGGTCCTCCGTCCTAGATGGGAGGGCCAGCTAGCCCACTAATCAGTCACTGGAAAGCTCCACGCCTGGGTTTGAATCCTTACATGCATCTAAGCCTCCAGGAAATGGAGATAATTATATCTACAATTTGTTGGGAGAATTAGATAAGACGAGATGGGTAAAGAGCCTAGCCTTTGCCCAGTGCCTGGTGCATGTTCAACGATTTGATACATATTATTACCAGTGGGAGACATGAAGACAGAATTTGCAACTGGGTCTCCTCCATCTCTGTGTGCCAAAGACAGAGTTCTCGGTGCTACCATGTTGTGAAATGTTCAGGTAGAGAAACTAAATTCCAAGTGATCATTCCAAGGTCACCCAGCAGCCAGGGAGAAGAGTCACACTCTTAAGTCGGCCCTTTGGCGCCCACACAGCCGCTCATGGCATTTCACCAACATAGCGGTCTCAGTTGTTCTTTGACCATTAACCTCCAAGCAAATACCAGCTCACTTTGAAAACAGGGGTGGGGAGGGGATGAAAGGAGCTCTTTGAACAGCGCTGCAGAATTGAATTCAAAAGAATCCTTAGGAAGTGTCCGCTACATATCCTGGGTACAAAAATGAACCGTCCATACTCTCTGTACCCTTGAGGAATTCACAGGCTTGTGGAGAAGACAGTTATGCAAATCTTGGGGGATACGAGCTTTACTAGAGGCAAAGGAAGAGAGGATAATTGACTCTGCCAGAGAGACAGGGAAGGCTCTAGAGAAAAGGTGGTACGTGAACTGACTCTTGAAAGGTATTGAGGAAATCAGGAGTTTGCTTTAGCTGAGCAGAAAGGGCAAGGGTCAAGTGCAAGACTGGAAGAGTGGGTACAGCTCATGGAAAGTCCCTCATGGAAACCCCTGAACAAGGAGCTTGGACTTGATGGGCAGTGAGGGGAATCATGTACTGAGTGACATTTGGTAAGATCACTTTGTTTGTGGGGAAAAAGGATTTGAAGGACCAGGGCCAGAAACAGAATGACCAATTTGGGGCCTACATGTCAGGTCCAAAGACCTGATGCTATGACAGTAATGGAAAGAAAATATATTCATCTCTTTCCTGTTACTATAACAAAATATCTGAAGCTGGATACTTTATTTTTGTGTGTGTGGTACTGAGGGTTGAACCCAGGCGGATTCTACCTCTGAGCCCCCAGCCCATTTTATTTTTTTGTTTTGAAACAGGGTCTCACTAGGTTGCTGAGGGTCTGAGTTGCTGAGGCTGTCTTTGAACCTGCAATCCTCCTGTCTCAGCCTCCCAAGTACTGGGATTACAAGTGTGCACCACCATGCCTGGCTTGGATACTTTACTTTTAAAGTGAGGTTCCGCAAGCCAGGTGTGGTGGCGCATGCTTGTAATCCTAGTCCTTGGGAGGCGGAGACCGGAGGATCCAGGTTCGAGGCCAGCCTCAGCTACTTAGTGAGACCCTCTGCAACTTCGTGAGACGCGGTTTCAAAATAAAGTATAAAAAATAAAAAATAGGGCCGGGGGTGTAGCTTGGAGGTAAACTGCCCCTGGGTTCAATCCCCGGTACCGCAAAAATAAACAAACAAATAAATAAATAAATAAATAAATAAATAAATAAATAAAGTGAGTTTCCTTTGCCTTGGAGGTTCAAGGGCAAGGCACTGTGCTCTGCTCAGCAATGGTGAAGTCACTGAGGCAGATAGCATCACAATGGTGGGAGTACTTGCAGAAGAGAGAAATCATGTGGTGAGACAGGAAAGCAGAGAGCAACTCAGGGGACAGGCTCATTTTCATAGCAATCCTCTCATGAGAACTAATCAGGGTCCCATGGGAACTACATGAGTTCATTCCAAGGGAAGTGCCCTCAGTAACACGCTTACTACCCACTGGGCTACACTCCTTAAAGGCTCCACACTACCTCCAAACACCATGCTGAAGATCAAGATCCCAATATATGAATCCTTGGGGGAGACCACATCTCAACCATCACAGAAAAGAAAGAAGGAAACTGACTCTGGAGTCTCTGGTGAGGGGAATCTGCACCATGGGATGACAGGTCAGGTGAGATGTTGGGTGAGCAATGAGGGACAGCTGCTAGACGACACTGCCTTTCACAAAGAGGGGAAATCCAGAAAAGGAGCATATGGGGGCAGAGAGGGAAAATGAGTTCATCACTGCTATGGTTAGATATAGAATGTCCCCTGAAGAGCTCATGTATTAATGTTCAGAGTTGATTTAGTTAAGTCATGAGGGTTGTAATCTCATCAGTAAATAAATCCATTGTAATGGATTTACTGGGAGGTAACCTAGGCCAGTGGGAGGTAGCTGGAGAAGGTGGGTCCCTGGGGATGTGGCCTTAGGGACTGTGCTTTGTCTTTGAATCCCCTTGCTTGTTAGCTCTCTCAGCTTCTGGCCTCCATGATATGAGAGCAGAGCCTTACTCTGGTCCTCTCTCTGCTTCCCACCGCCATGCCCTGAGATCTGTAGACCCTGGTCTCACGTATCCAGGTGAAAGGAGAAAAGGAATAGACTTTTCCTCTCCTCACAGCCCCACAGAAGTGGGAGCCCACTGGCTATTTGGCATCTTTGAATCTTCATTAGGTTTTGCTTTTTTTGTGCTTTTTGTTGTTTTTGTGTTTTCATTGTCGTTGTTATTGTTTTCTTTTATGATACTGGGTACTGAACCAAGGGCATTCTACCTCTGAGCTACTCCCTCAGCCCTTTGTATTTTGAAACAGGGTCTTGCTAAATTGCTGAGGGTCTTAATAAGTTTCTGGATCTTGACCTTGAAACTGAAATCCTCCTGTCTCAACCTCCCAATTACTGGGATTATGGATGTGTGCCCTCATGCTCAGCTAGCTCACAGGGGTTTTGATCAAATGAAGTGGGAGGGCAGGTGCCTCAGACCAGAAGATGCAGTTGGGAAAGTGTATTGGTCAGGGTTCACTAGATTAACAGAATTCACAGAATGAGTATATGAAAAGGGATTTATTAGATCAGCTCAAAATGTAGTCCTGAGTTTCGACTGCACGTGAAGAGTCAGAGGAATCAGTAGATGGTCGGGAGGTCTAAGAGCTGGAGCCTTAGAATTGAAGCAACCACCAATTCAGTCCAGTCCAAGATGTGAAGATAAGGAAGCTCTTCAGAGAAACGATGGTGACGTTTCAGTTTGAAGGGCTGGAGGCCGACGATCTCAGACGAGAGCAGAAGATCAAGAAGCTCTTCGAGGAAACGGCAAAGCTGGAGACCAACGATCTCAAACGAGAGCAGATGTGCTTTCTTCAGGAAGAGTCGCAGCTCCCTCTACGCAGCTTTCTCCTTTTATCTAAGTCCTGCACCTATCAGAACCCTGCTGCCCACATTTAGGGCAGGACTTCCGGTTCAATCTGCTATTACACAACCAAAGTCATGATCTTAGGTGGGTCAAGTTGACAAACCAGACCAACTATCACAGAAAGAAGCACTGCTGAGATTATATGATCCTTTACGTAGAAGATTCTAAACATTCCACCAGAAGACTTCTAGCACTGATAAATTCAGCAAAGTAGCAGGATACGAAATCAATATACAAAAATCAACACTTTTTCTATACACCAATAATGAATCTCATGAGAAAGAATCAGAAAAACAATTCCATTCATATTAACTTCAAAAGGAATAAAATAGCCGGGCGTGGTGGTGCACGCTTGTAATCCCAGTACTTTGGGAGGCGGAGACCGGAGGATCCGGGTTTGCGGCCAGCCTCTCACTCTCTCTCTCTCTCTCCCTGTCTCTCTCTCTCTCCCTGTCTCTCTCTCTCTCCCTGTC
>PVJS01026121.1:0-27261 GCA_004027185.1 Glis glis | reverse complement strand
GTGCCGCAAAAAAAAAAAAAAAAAAAAAGAAATAGGATCTCTGTAAGTCGCTGAGGGATTTGCTAAGTTGCTGAGGCTGGCTTCGAACCTGCCTCAGCCTCCCAAGTACTGGTATGACAGGTATGCCCCACCACACCCGGCTTCTTGTTTGTTTCTTAGATGATATTCGAGGTGTGTGGTTGTACTTGGGTAGGAAGGGGACACACATGGGCCCCAACTTCCCACAATGGGAAACATTTCCTACTTACTTTTTGTAGACAGCAGGTGAGACATGGACTTGACTAGATAATCCTGAACAATTAATAACGGGAGCGTTGAGTTGGCATGAGATGTCTGCCAGCAGCATGGTTTTAAAGGAGAAAATAAATACTAAGAAAAATAGGTCTAATGCATCCATCCAATTCTTTTCTTTTTTTTTTTTGTGGTACCGGGGATTGAATGTAGGGGCGTTCTACCTCCGCGCTACACCCCTGGCCCTATTTTTTATGCTTTATTTTGAAACCGGGTCTCACGAAGTTGCGGAGGGCCTCACTAAGGAGAGAGAGAGAGAGAGCGAGAGAGCTGAGGCTGGCCGCGAACCCGGATCCTCCGGTCTCCGCCTCCCAAAGTACTGGGATTACAAGCGTGCGCCACCATACCCGGCCCATCCAGTTCTTTTCTGTGCGACCCTTTGAAAGGACCCTGGCCCGGGAAGCCAGTTAGGGAAGGGCAAAGAGGGTGAGGAGCTGAGAAATGAATAACCAGCCCCACCATCTGGCCTCCCGCGGTTCAGAAAGTCACATGGCACCGCAGAGTCAGAGCTGCAGCTCTGTGTTCGCGCGAGGTGCCAAATGCTATATTTAAGCCAAGAACTGATTTTGAAAATATTTTTCTACTTCTGTTTTGTCAAACGCGTTCCTTGGCATGTTCTGTTAGGGCTTGTTCTGCTAAAGCTCGGCAGAGCCTTCTGTTTCTTCAAGCTGATTTGGCATGCACGTCGCAAACATTAGACCCTAGTTTTGGAACAGAAGTCTTCTCTGGAGAGGGCGCGAAGTGTGTTTTAATTCTCAGGCAGGTAATGCCGACCAAATGGGAGCTGCGGCTCTCGTTCCTTAATTGTTATTCTTTTATATACAGGCCTTCTCTTTAGGGGCTATTTTCTGCTCAAGCCAGTTTGACTACACTTTCTCCAGAACCTTTCTAATTATGGGAAGAAAAAGCAAATGTTAAGCTAGTCTTCTTTGATCGAGAAAAAACAGAAGAAAGTGTAACTGCCTGACTGTCATAATTTGATTTTCCTTGAACTTTTAAGATACCAGCATGGCTCCGGTATGTATATATAGAGCTTACGTATCAAGGGTAGACGTCTAGGTAAGCCAGAGTAAAAACATTTTGTGCAAAATTTTAGTGTCTGTATGAAGAAAGTGTTTTTCTGCTGGGCTTAAATAGTTTTGGTTTGTTGATAGAACACACACACACTCTCTCTCTCTTTTTTCTCTCCTTTTTTGTGTGTGGTACTGAGGATTGAACCCAAGGGTATTCTACCTCTGAGCTACACCCCAGCCCTATTTTTATTTTCTATTTTGAAATAGAGTCTCATTAAATTGCTGATGGTCTCAACTAAGTTCCTGAGGCTAGCCTCAAACCCATGATCCTCCTGTCTCAGCCTCCCAAGTACTGGGATGACAGGCGTGCACCACCGCGCCAAGCTGACAGAACATGCTCGAAGGCTTTGCATTTCCTGGAGTCTTTTAGTCAGAGGACATGACTGTCATAGCTCCTGGACCTCTGTCGAGTGGCAAGATGCTGTCTAAGTCCTGGATTATTCCTGGCAGGGCTGAAGAGCTTGATGTGGAAATGGCAGTGGCTGCGTGTGTCCATTGGTGGCGCCAGAGAGCCGGGTCGAGGTAGCCCACCAGTGAGCCTGAGCCTGGAATCCATCAGCAGGCTAATGCCATGTCACCAGTCATACCGAGCTGTGTGTAACTGGGGCAACCTTCTATTTGTTCTCTGATTTCCTGTGGTTCTTTCTTAGTGCATCCATGCTAGGCGTCGCTTCTGAATTCATCCTGGGGGACTTCCAGGGTGCCGGGAGCCCCCTGCGTGCTCTGGGGAGGCCCCCTCTCACTTTGCCCCTTGTCTTGCTCACCTCTCGCTGGAGAGCTGGGTCTCCCCGACCCCTGGCCCAGCGTTTGCACTTGACGTCTGTTCTTCATGCTACCTACAAGTCCCTGGTGACTTTTCTTTGCAATTGGCATAAAACTGAGAAGTGTGGCCGAGTTGCAGCGAGAGACATCAAAGTGCAGGTCACTGGGAGTCCCGGATCCTTTGAGATGGAGTCTCTGCCCAGCTCATTTGAGTTTCCTCCGCTAGTCAGGCCCAAACCCGATTTGAATTCCCAGGGCTGGGGCTCCGGAGGGCGTGGCGGCTTTTCACCTCCTTTTCTCTTGATGTCTGCGCTCCCATCCCTCTGCATCTGGCTGCTTCCCAGCTGGTCTTTGAAGCTAAGGGCGCTCCCTCTTCCATCTTACGGGATGTTCTCTAAACACAAGGTTCTGCAGAGGCATTCTGACAATTAGCAAATCCACTGTGCATGCGCGGTCTGAGAAGTGGGTAGACTTAACACCCTGGCTACACATTGGAATCGCTAGGGGAGATTTAAAAAATACTGATATTTCTTTTTCTTTCTCTTTTTTGGTACTGGGGATTGAACCCAGGGGCATTCTATCTGGGAGCCTCATTCCCAGGTCTTGTGTGTGTGTGTGTGTGTGTGTATTTAGTACTAGTGATTGAATCCAGGAACGTTCCACATCTGAGCTACACCCCCCCAGCCCTATTTTATCTTTTATTTTGAAACACTTGCTAACTTGCTGAGTGTCTTGCTGAGTTGCTGAGGCTGGCCTCCAACCTGCAGTCCTCCTGCTTCAGCCTCCCATGTACTGGGATTACAGATGTACACCACTCACAACACCTGGCTTCATTTTTTTTTTTTTTTAGTTGTTAAAAATACTATTCTGTTTTGTTTAACAGGTCCAGTCCCTCCTCATGGTTTTGTGTGTGCACAGGCACTGGGGATCGAACTCAGGCCTGGCATATGCCTAGCATGCTGTCTTTTTTTTTTTTTTTTTTGCGGTACCGGGGATTGAACCCAGGGGTGTTCTACCCTGGCCCTATTTTTTATCCTTTATTTTGAAACCAGTTCTCACCAAGTTGCGGAGGGCCTGGCCGTGAACCTGGATCCTCTGGTCTCAGCCTCCAAGTACTGGGATGACAAGCGTGCGCCACCACGCCCGGCTCAGTCTGTCGATTTAAATGTTAAACTCACCCACAGATATGCTCACAGAAATACCCACAGTAAGGTTTGATTAACTATCTGGGTACTTCATGACCCAGTCAAGTTGACTTGAAATAATTAGCCCTCATGGATTAAATTAGCCCTCACAGCTGATTTCCCACACAGGTGTTGGTCTCCTTTCCAGGTCCCTAACCTTTTCCCCGAGTTCTTCGATTTTATTATGCTGCATTGATTTTAATTATTGATTTGATTTGTTCTGTTTGACATCATCAGTTTCCCGACTCCTCTGTCCCAAAGTGAATAATAAAGAAAAAATCATTAAAAGATGGGAAAGGAGACTTCATCCACATTAAAAAAAAAACTTCCACTGACCAAGAGCCATCATGAAGAAAAGCAACAGGCGGCCACAGATTGAGAGAGACTATCTGCAAGATGTATTCCTGCAGAGGACTGGTATTCATAAGTCGTGTTGAAGACAACCTAATAAAATGGGCAAGCGATTTCAAGTGAAAAGACACATTCATTAGCACATGACAAGATGGTTAGTCATCGGAGAATGCAAATTAAAATAATGAATAAGCAGTATAATATGTATATAAAGAACATGTAAATGGAGGGTGCAGTGGAGAATGAGGGCCAGGTCCCCTGGTGTCTGCAGGGAGGAGGGGCTCTACCGGATGCTCTGTGTCCTCCTCCTCTTCTTCCTCCTCCTCCTCCTCCCGGCTCCCACAAACCTGGGAGCAGCTCCAGCCAGCCCCTGGGCGTGCACACCTTTGGCCACGCGGCGTACCGCAAACAGAAGGCTGTGTGTGAAAGCAATCTGGGTTTAATTAGCGTGCAGTCTGGAAGTAGGAAAGGCTGGCTCGTTGAGCGCGTTTGTTTTATACATTAAGTCATAATCGTGCATCTAAAAACATTCCACTCCCTGGAGAACAGAATTCCGTGAAAGGTGTGTGCGAGCACCGCTTTTGCACGGAATGGCGAGGGCCGAGGGCGGGGAGCGCACGTGGCCTGGGCATAAGGTTTGGTGTTCTCATGGGTCCTCGCCACAGCCCCCTGCAGGCTGTCGTCATCCACTCGCGCGGGGACGGCAGGCTCAGGGCCACCGAGAGCTGAGGTGGACGCAGACGGCTTCCTGGCCCTCCTTCACCCACCGCGTGGGTTGGTTGGTTTCTCTCTCTTTTCTCTTTTTCTCCTTCCTCCCTCCCTCCTTCCTCCCCCTCCCTCCCTCCCTCCCTCTCTCCCTTCCTTCCTTCCTTCCTTCCTTCCTTCGCTCTCTCTCTGTCTACCTTTCTTTCTCTCTCTTTCTGTCCTTCCTCCCTTCCTTCCTTTTCTTTCATTGTACCCAGGGACATTCTACCTCTGAGCTACACCCCCAGCCCTTTTAAATTTTATTTTGAAACAGGGTCTCACTAAGTTGCTGAGGCTGGCCTTGAACCTGTGATCCTCCTATCTCAGCCTCCCAAGTACTGGGATTGCAAGGTGTCTCTCCCCTCCCTTCTTCCCTTCCTTCCTTCCTTCCTTCCTTCCTTCCCTCCTTCCTCCCTCCCTCCCTTCCCTCCTTCCTTCCTTCCTTCCTCCCTTCCTTCCTTCCTTCCTTCCTTCCTGATTGAACCCAGAAGATTCTACTTCTGTGGTAACTGTGTTACAAAGACAGGTGTGCAAAAGAATTTTTTTTCACTTTTTTGGTACTGGGGATTGAACCGAGGGACATTCTACCTCCAAGCTCCACCCCAAGCCCTTTTTACTTTTTCTTTTGAAACAAGGCCTCGCTAAATTGCTGAGTCTGATCCTCTTGTCTCAGCCTCCCACGTACTGGGATTACAGGCACGGGCCACCACGCCCAGCTAGCAAGACCCTATTTCGAAATCAAAAAGTAAAAAAGGACTGGAAGTGTCGCTCCAAGGTAGAATGCCCCTGAGTTCAATCCCTAGTACCAAGGGTGCTGCTGTCCAGGGATTCATGAGACCGGCCCACAGTGACAAACAGGTGTCCCTTGATGCTCCCCACGCTGTGGGGTGGGTCTGATCAGGGACGCCTGGCCTCTTCCTCCTTTGTCCTGTATTCTGTGACAACAGGCTTTTCCTGGATTGGGTTTATCGCGTCCTGGGCTTTCCCTCCTTTCTCTGCCCCTGTGAAGTGGCAAGAGAGAACGTGGCTTATTTGGTTTGCGTTTTTCTCCGTGTCTATCAAGAAAAGAAAGCTGTAGCCCTTGGCTTGCTGGAGTTCCCCGTCCCCCCAAAAGATGGCCACTGAGCGCCGCGGTAATCTGCAGCCAGCCAGCCCGTCAGAGGGGACACCAGGCTGGCAGATGTCACGGGGGTGCCTTATAAATCACCTGTCATTGCTGGGGTTGGCATATGGCCAGCGAGTGTCCTAATTACCTTTGATAGCCCCATTATTTATAATCGCTTTTGAATAGCAGCTGGAGGACTCTGCCGTGTGGCACTAAGAAAGGGGGTGATCATCGGAACCGATGATGGAATTTGGGACATTAGAAGTGTCTGATGATCAGCCTCTCTCCTAGTTATTTTTTAACCAAGGACGCTGTGTTCCACAGAGAAAAATGAGAGCTGTGGTCAGTCCAGAGAGAGGGATCTGAATGAGCGGGAAATTTTTAACCTGGGAGTGAAATTGACCAGATTGTGTTAGGCGCTTCTACAAAACTGTAACGACGAATCCTCCTATGACCTGTAATCATAATGCACCAATTAAAAAAATCTTATGTTTTATTTTTGTACTGGGGATTGAACCCAGAGGCGTTTTACCTCTGAGCTACACCCCCAGCCCTTTTTATTTTTTATTTTGAAGCAGGGTCTCGCTCAGTTGCCGAAGGTCTCACCAAATTGCTGAGGCTGTCCTCTAACCCACAATCCTTCTGTCTTAGCCTCCTGAGTACTGAGATTACAGGTGTGTGACACTGAGCCTGACTTAAAAAAAACTTGTAAAAAAGGATTTTTAACCTAATGAGCTTCCAATATAGAAAATAACTCAAGAACACCACCCAAAGCTACATTCGCATAATAGTATTTGCATATTTCCTTCCTTCCTTCCTTCCTTCCTTCCTTCCTTCCTTCCTTCCTTCCTTCCTCCCTCCCTCCCTTCCTTTCCTCCCTCCCTCTCTCCCTCTTTCTTACCTTCCTTCCTTCCTCCCTCCCTCTCTCTCTTCTTTCTTCCCTTCGTCTTTCTGTCTTTCTTGTCTTTCTTTCTCTCTCAGGACCTTTGCTCTTACTTGCAACCTTTTCTTTTGTTTTTATTTTGAAACATACTTAAAGAGGGGCTCTATGCAGACAATAGAGTCATAAGAGCGCTGCACTGGTGGGAAGCCATCTCGCTCTTTTTCGACCCGCCGGTGAACCCTTCCCTGCCTTCCTCCTTTCCTTCCTTCCGGAAGCCTGCTTCCCTCCCTTCCTTCCTGTACGAGGGATTGAACCCAGGGGTGTTAAACCTTTAAAAAGGTTTAAAAGACTCTGTCCCCAGAGTCCTAAACCCCAAGTTACCAGGCTTGGCTCTGGGCTTGGTCCCCGGGAGGGAACCTTGCTTGCGTGCCCTGGCTGATCTCTGGAAGCCGTGCTGGTCAGAAGCCTCTTTCTAGGTTTCTTCCTGTGGCAGCCAGTGAGAGGGGCATTGATTCAACTTGATGACATGGCAGTTTGGAAGTTAGCCTGCCTGCTTTCCTTCCCTTCCTCCCTCCCTCCCTCCCTTCCTTCCTTCTTTGCTTCCTTCCGGAAGCCTGCCTCCCTCCCTTCCTTCCTTGTACGAGGGATTGAACCCAGGGGTGTTCTACCTCTGAGCTACACCCCTGGTCCCATTAAAAAAAAAACAACATTTTTCTTTTTGGAAAGAGAACCTCACTAAGTTGCTGAGTCTAGCCTTCACCCTGCAATCCTCTTGTCTCAGCCTCCCAAATACTGATATTACAGGCTTGTGCAGCCTTTGTTTTCATATCGGGGGTCACATAGATGTTTTCTAGTTTCATAGCACAGCTGCTTTAGGAACATAATAATGTGGATTTTGAAAATTTTTTCAATCCTATACTGAAGTTGAAAGAACATTGTGATGTATACCCTGTTGCTAAGATTCACCGACCATTATGGCCTTACCGTGCCTGGTCTTCATATTTCTACATATTTCTGTTTTGATTTATTATATGAACACAGGATTAGATACCATGGTGCTTCATCCCGAAATAAGCCAGCATGACCGCCAAACGGTGACATTCCCTACAAACCACGGTACAGTGCCCACCTCGACATGTGCCCAGCAACGTCCCCCGACTCTGGTCCCTGCTCAGCGCTTTACCAACTGAGCCCCCAAAGCCTGTCATGGTGCTGTTTTTATGAAATTCAGGATTCAGAGGAGCTCACACACTGCACTGTGACGGTCCTCGCTGAAAGAGTGACACTCCCTGCACACCTGCTATGCACGCGGTGGCGTGCTGAGGTGTGATCTCCCTCGGCATCCCAGCAGGCCTTGGGAGCAGACACTCGCGTCATTGCTGCCCCCGGGGTCAGGCAGATGTGGCTCAGAGGGTTCAGAGGCTCCCCGAAGGCCGCCTGGGGAGTTTGGAGCCTGGATCGGAGCCCATCGAACCTGGCTTGAGACCCAGTGCTTTTAACTGCACAGTACTGGGAGAAGCCTGCTCTGCAGGGGGACTCGTCACATCCACAGAGTCCCACAGCACCAGCTCTGCCTCGGAAAATCTCCCAGAGGCCGAAACTGTTCTCAAAACCTTTGCAAGCCGGGCGTGGTGGCGCACGCTTGTCATCCCAGTACTTGGGAGGCAGAGACCGGAGGATCCGGGTTCGCGGCCAGCCTCAGCTACTTAGTGAGGTCCTCCACAACTTAGTGAGACCCTGTTTCAAAATAAAGAATAAAAAATAGGGCTGGGGGTATAGCTTGGAGGTAGAATGCCCCTGGGTTCCATCCCCAGTACCACCACCCACCCCCGGCAAAAAAAATAAATGAAGCCAGTGTGTTCCTGAAGCTCAGTGGCTTACGGTTCCACTCCGGGATGCGGGTGTGGACACGTGACTTCCTCTTTCAGTGAACACTGTGGCGGCCCACCCAGGCTCCTATCAGCTGTCTCACTTTGCCAACAGGGCCCATTGTCTTTCTGCTTCCCCTATTGAAATCCTCTTGTTTTTTTCTTTTTCTGAACAGATGTTTTTCCACGATCTTAGTTTAACTGGAATAAACAGAAACACAAAAGCTGTAAATAATGAAAAAACTGGGGCCGGTGGAGTCCAAAGCTAAGCGCCCTTTCCTTTCCACGCTTCGTTCGTGTTTCTTCTCCCTGTGGGGGGACATTTGTTAGAACAAGAGGCACCAGGAGAAAAAGAATCGAGAAGGCAGGCGGGAAATAATAATAAAGCCGATTTCCTGAAGTGCTTGCAAAATGTTTTGTGCTTGTTCATGTGGGGCGACCAATGTAAATAGTATTTTCTTGGGCTTCATCTGCATATATAAATCCTTCCCGGGGACTCTGTGCAAACTTCTTTTTCTTTTTAAAAGTGTTACAGAAAGCCCGGCGTGGTGGCGCACACTTGTCATCCCGGTACTTGGGAGGCTGAGACAGGAGGATCGCAGGTTCGCGGCCAGCTTCAGCTACTTAGTGAGGCCTCCGCAACTTAGTGAGACCCTGTTTCAAAATAAAGAATAAAAAATTGGGCTGGGGGTGTAGCTTGGAGGTAGAATGCCCCTGGGTTCCATCCCCAGTACTGCAAAAATAAAAATAAGGGATAATAATTGGCTTTGATATATTTGTGTGTGTACATCCCGAGCATTAGGGTGTTTCCCTCTTCCCCCCCATCTCCCTCAGTTAGGTCGCCTTCTTTACTCATCTGAGGTTTTCTCCATCTTTGTCTGGAGTCCCCCCTACGCCCTATTCTCCCTAGCTTCCGCATATTAGGGAGAGCATCCAACTTTTCACTTTTTGTGTCTGACTAATATCACTGAGCATAATGTTCTCTAATTCTATCCATTTCCCTGCAAAAGACATAATTTTGTTCTTCTTGATGGCTGCATAAAATTCCATTGTGTACATACCCCATAGTTTTGTAATCCATTCATCAGTTGATGGGCATCTTGGCTGGTTCCATAGTTTGGCAACTGTGAATTGTGCAGCTATAAACATAGACACGTATGCATTAGTCTGGTAATTTGGTTTCCATTCTTTTGGGTAGATACCTAGCAGATGTATGATTACAATGCACCAATAAAAAAAAACTACAAAAAATAATAAGGAATAAAATAGGGCTAGGGGTGTAGCTTTGAGGTAGAATGCCCCTGGGTTCAATTCCAGTAACACACACACACACACACACACACACACACACACACACACACGTCACAGAAATATGTGTAAAATAAAAAGGGCGGCCCTCGTGGTTCCGCTGGGAAGGCAGGTGACCTGGGGTGTCTGGTGGGTCCCCCTGTATAGCCCTGTGCGGTGTACCTGTGTCATTCAGAATTACAGTGAGCCCTGCAGTGGAGTGCTATCGCGTTTTGTTCAGGGCTTTGGTTTGTGAACTTTGGCACGTGTGTGGTAGAATCATCCAGAAGTCCTGTTAAGATCAGAGTTCTATGCCGGGCGTGGTGGTGCACGCTTGTAATCCCAGTACTTGGGAGGCTGAGACAGGAGGATCTGGGTTCGAGGCCAGCCTCAGCTACTTAGTGAGGCCCTCCACAACTTAGTGAGATCCTGTTTCAAAATAAAGAATAAAAAATAGGGCTGGGGGTGGAGCTTGGAGGTAGAACGCCCCTGGGTTCAATCCTCTCTGCCGAAAAAAAAAAAAAAGATCAGAGTTCTGCTTGGGTGTCTCGGGTAGAGCCCACAAATTTGCATTCCAGGTCCCAACTTTGAGAACAACTAACTTAGACTAACCTGAAGATTTCCGAACCCCCTCTGCCTCCACCAGCCCAGGATGCCTGCAGCGCTACCCAAGGCTGACTTAACAGGATTGCTCACCTAGGGACGCAGGACCAGCTGGTAGACCAGGGTTAGCAAACCGTGGCCAAGGGCCACATCTACTGCCCATTTTTATAAATAAAGTTTTATTGAAAAACATCCTTATGGACATATGGCCATGTGGGCTTCCATGGTTCCTAAGCAGAGTTGAGGATTGGAGTGGTCTGTGTGCACCTTGAGGCCAGGGAACAGGTGCTGGCTGCCCTCAGCTCTTTCCAGAAAAGTGTGGCCGACCCCGGGTCTAGGCGAGGGTCTATGTTATTAGAACATTACTTAATGTTATAGAAAGAACTGGCACACCGAGTGCTCCCAATCTGTGTGGTTTTCAGATACCAGGATTTTTGTTTTGTTAAATACACACAACAAGCCGGGCGTGGTGGCGATCGCTTGTAATCCCAGGACTTGGGAGGCAGAGACAGGAGGATCGGAGGTTCGAAGCCAGTCTCAGCAACTTAGTGAGATGCTCAGCAATTTAGCAAGACCCTGTTTCCAAATAAAAAATAAAATAGGTCTGGGGGTGTAACCTGGAGGTAGAAGGTCCCTGGGTTCAATTCCCCAGTACCTCCCCCGCCGCCAAAAATACACACAACAATGACAATCATTCATTATATCTTAACACACCCTTATCCATATTAACTTGCTTACTGGAAATAGCAGTTTCTGAAAATTAAAAACAACATAGTTTTTCTATCCATGAAGCCTGACATGGATAGAAATTGTAGACATCTGTTTGAATTATTGGTGGAAACTGAAAAATCACATTGTTAAAAGGGAAAAGGCTATATGATCATTTCAACACTAGCTTTGCCAGAGGAGCGATGTGGAATTTCTTCCATGTTTTGGTAGAACCTTTCTGGAAAGCAGTTTGTCAGTATGTATCAAGAACCTTTAGCCAGGCGCCGTGGCGCACGCCTGTAATCCCAGTACATGGGAGGCCGACACAGGAGGATTGCAGGTTCAGCAACTTAGTGAGACCCTCAGCAACTTAGTGAGACCCTGTTTCAAAATAAATAAATAAAATAGGACTGTGGCTGTAGCTCAGAGGTAGAATGTCCCTGGGTTCAATCCCCAATACCAAAGGAGAAAAAAAAAAAGAACCTTTAAAACAATGCTTATACTCATCGATCTATCAATTCCACTTCTAGGGAATTTCAGCAAAAAAGTTCTGTTCAGGGTGTTTTGTTGCAGCAGTATTTACATTATTATAGGTTTTTGTTTTTTGGTTTTGTAGTACTAGGGATAGAACCTAGGGGTGTTGTACCACTGACCAACGTCCCCAGTCCTTTTTAATTTTAATTTTGTTTTGTTTTTGTGATACTGGAGGTTGAACCCAGGGCCACTCTACCACTGAGCTACACCCCCAGATCTTTATTTTATATTTTGAGACAGGGTCTTGCTAAATTGCCGAGGGTCTTGCTAAATTGCTGAGGCTGGCCTCAAATTTGCGATCCTCCTGCGTCGGCCTTCCAAGTACTGAGATTACAGGAGTGCACCACTGTGCCTGGCCTATAATAGGGCTTTTAAAAGGGTCAGATGTTCAAATCTCTGTTCACGGGAAACACGATACCCTGGTGAATCTACCAATTTCGAGCCATTCAGAATCAAGTGGACATAGGGGAGTTAATGACATCTTTTTGGAGGGATTTTATACCAAGAGCCTTCAACAGTTTTGTGCCTTTTTTGTTCCAATATTTCTATTTCCAGGATCTTAAGAAATAATAAGAAATACAGATGGGCTTGGTAGCGAGAGGATAATCATTATGGTGGAAACAATTTCTATGCTTAGTAACTATTCCTAGTCATCGTTAAGTAGGTTGGGATAAATTGATAAGACAAAATACCATGCAGCTCTTGAAGCTACATTTTTGCGCACTAATGATCTATTGCAAATGCTTATGAATTGTCATAAAATGTGAGCATAAATCCACATGATTGGCATGATCCTACACATGCCATATTGAATAATTTAGTATTCTGTTGGAACCTGTTCATCGCAAGCCGAGCACAAACATCAGAATTCTTTTTTTTTTCCTTTTTTTATCGCACTGGGGATTGAACCCAGGAGCATTCTACCTCTATGCTACACCCCCAGCCCTATTTTATTTTTTTATTTTGAAACAGGGTCTCACTAAGTTATTATTTATTTATTTATTTTGTGGTACCAGGGATTGACTCCAGGGCCATTCTACCTCCGAGCTACACCTCCAGCCCTATTTTTTATTCTTCCAACGTTGACGGGTATTAGAAGTGTGTTTGTTGTACGCCCCGGCTATGATATGTGTGCACATCTATGATTTTCTGATTTCATTGTACATGTGTGTGTACATATATATATATATATATATATATATATGCATACACAGGACACAATTAATAAAGTGTTAATAGTGCTGCAAATGAAGTTACAGGTGATTTTACTTTGTTGTACTTTTGTGTATTTTTCAAATCTTGTGACTAATTTATGTCACCTTGTTATTGTGATAAAACATGCATAACATAAAATTGGTAATTGTAAGCATTTTGTGTGTGTGTGTGTTTGTGTGGTACTGGGATGGAACCCACGGGCATTCAACCTCTGAGCTACACCCCCGGCCCTTTTCTTTATTTTTTACTTAGAAACAGGGCCTCGTTAAGGTGCTGAGGCTGGCTTCAGACCTGCGATCCTCCTGCCTCAGCCTCCCAAGTACTAGGATTACCCGTGTGCACCACCACGCCTGGGTAATTGTGAGCATTTTTTTTTTCGGTACTGGGGATTGAATCCAGGGGCATTCTACCTCCGAGCTACACCCCCAGCCCTATTTTATTTTATTTTGAAACAGGGTTTCACTAAGTTGCAGACGGCCTCACTAAGTAGCTGAGGCTGGCTACGAACCCGGATCCTCCTGTCTCAGCCTCCCAAGTACTGGGATTACAATCGTGGATCACCTTACCCGGCTAATTGTGAGCATTTTTAAGGATGTGGGCATGAAGTATACTAACATTGTCATGCCTCTGTCACCACCATCTACCTCTAGAATGTTTGCCTTGAAACTGTACCCATTACACATGAGCTCTCCGATAATTTCTATTACTTTTACATCAAGACAAATCATAGGGAAAATATGTTAGGAACAAATAGCAAAAATCATTTTCACACAAAGCTAACTTTAATTTAGGTTTATAAAAGTTAATGACTATAAAACAAATTCATTTATTTTTCTGTTTAGGTTTTTTGTGTTTTCAAAAATGCCTACCCTAGCTGGGCATGGTGGTACACACTTGTAATCCCAGTACTTGAGAGGCTGAGACAGGAGGATCACAGGTTCGAGACCAACCTCAACAACTTAGCAAGGCTCTCAGCAACCTTGGGAGACCTTTTTTTCAAAATAAAAACAAAATAGGGCTGAGGGTATAGCTCATAGTTAGAACGCAGCTGGGTTCAATCCCCAGTACTACAGAAAAACCAAAACAAACAACAACAAAATGCCTACCCTAAGCTGGATAAAGTGGCGTATACCTGTAATCCCAGTACTTGGGAGGCTGAGAAAGGATTGCAAGTTTGAGGCCAGCCTCAGCAAGTTAGAGAGACTCTGTTTCAAGATAAAAAATAAACAGGGCTAAGGGTATATCAGTGGTGGAATCCCCTGGGTTCAATCCCTAGTAACACACACACACACACACACACACACACACACCCCTACCCTATAGAAGTC
The DNA here is from genome assembly GCA_004027185.1 of Glis glis. Classification (NCBI taxonomy): domain Eukaryota; kingdom Metazoa; phylum Chordata; class Mammalia; order Rodentia; family Gliridae; genus Glis; species Glis glis. Next base: position 13,325 of record PVJS01026121.1, on the reverse strand, counting down.
GACAGTGCTGAATTGACACTTGGTTTTTGCTGCAAGGTCTCCTCTGCATCACAAACCATTTGTGTCCCCCGACAAGACGGGCTCTTCCTACAGCCGGGATCATTGCTGGAAGAAGTGGTGTGCAAAAGCAGAATCTCCGAAGTGTGATTAGCGTTACTGTCTTTACACAACATTTCCTCAGCAATGAAAACTTGTATTAAAGTGTCAGTTGTTCTAGCTGTGATGGAACACATTCTTTGCCCTTCTAGACGGGGATGTTCGGAAAACGAGGACACAGGAAGACAGTTGTGTTTTCCTCCTCTGTCGCTATGGATGAAGTAAGAGGATTCAAAGCGTTCTTCCGTTCTTTCTGGAAATCAGGTTTCTCGTCCAAACTCATGTGTGTCCTTTAAAAAAAGGCATTAAAGTGAGATTTATACCAGTATTATTTGTAGAAAATCATCGCCTGATTTTCTATGAAAGAAACAAATTTTGCTATATTTTAAGTGGAATATTATACAACATTTAAAATAAAAACTGCATCAGTCAAACGTGGTTGAATGTCTATGAACTAGTAGGGAGACACATACTGTTGGAAATAAGGAAAATAATTCCAGATATATAGATAAGATGTACAAATATGAAATAATTTCAAATCCAGATGAGTCTAAGCCCCATTATCAAGTTAACAGTAAACTCTGAGCCTTTTTCTTTTCTTTTCTTTTTTTTTTTTTTTGGTACTAGGGATTGAACCCAGGGGCACTCTCCCTACCAGCTATCCCTCCATCTCTTCTTATTTTGAAACATGATCTTGCTGAGTGACTGAGGGTCTCGCTAAGTTGCTGAGACTGGCCTCGAACGTGCGATCCTCTGGCCTTAGCCTCCCAAGTACTAAGATTACAGGCAGGCACCGCCTCATATGGCTTAAGCCTTTTTCTTGGGAAAAGTTCCACTCCTTCCTGACCTACCTGCTCTTTTCCATTTACCAAACAAATCCTGCATTTGAAAGAAAGAGAAGATGGCCGTGGCAGACTCTGTCCTGCAATTTATTATTTGATTGGCTCACTGCCCTTGACAATTAGGAGGAGATTTATAGACATGTCCTCAGAATAATTGGCAATTAATTTGAGATTAGATGCCAAAAAGTACAGTATTCTTAATGGAATGCGAAGGTTGGGCTCCGTGCATCCAAATGTCACAGAGCAGAGTAAATGTTAACGGGCAGCGTGGTTAACCCTGGCCTTTGCGTCCGCACTGGAGAGGAATTTTAGTCTGATGATCACAGACCCTAGCTTAGCTGGGCTATTTGGGACATAAGCTCAAGTCTCTTAAGAATGACTTACAATCTGTACACCCTGGTTTATCTCGCCAGTTACCATATATGCTCCAGAAGGACGTGTTCATCTATGTTACATATAGATTAACATAGGTAACATATAGGAAAAGAGATACTACATCCTACATCTTCTTTGGAATTTTGCCTTTGGCTCAAGTGGTACCTTTGGGTACCACAGACATCTTTGCTATTCATGGCTCAATTGATAACCATCGGTGTCTTTTTAATGTCAGGAACTGCTGTCCCCTAAGAGGAATAGAAAGTCCTTGGTTGCAGGCAATGGGAATTTTTCCGGGCAATATCATTATACTCTCAGTCAAATTCTAGGGTGGCACTAAGGCATGGTGGTGCATGCTTGTAAACTTGGGAGGCTGAGATAGGAGGATCACAGGCTCGAGGCCAGCTTTGGCAACTTAGCAAGACTCTGTATCAAAATAAAAAACAACAAAAAAGGAGCTGGATGCGGTGGCCCACGCCTGTAATCCCAGTACTTGAGAGGCTGAGACAGGATTATAGGTTCCAGGACCACCTCAGCCACTTAGCGAGACCCTGTTTCAAAATAAAAAGTAAAAATAGCTTGGAGTGTGGCTCGGAGATAGAATGCCCCTGGGTTCAATCCCCAGTCCCAAAATCAAATAAAGTAATAAGGGCTGGGATGTAGTTCAGTGGTAGAGCACCCCTGGATTCAATTCCCAATCTCTCCCTCTCCCTCCCACCTTATACCTTGAGCTAGAACCAGCAGCTGTGACTGTCCAATATAGTGATTTACCAGTTGGTTTTGTTTCTTGACTTCAGCACTAGCACAGTGCCTGGGATATATATATCACACACACACACACACACACACACACACACACACACACACACTATATGTTTGCTGCAAGTTTACATAAGTCCACATCATGTTAGCACCAGTAGTATGTTGTTGTTGTCATTATTGCTGTTTTGTTTTGTTTTTGCGGTACTGGGGATTGAACCCAGGGGCATTGTACCTCCGAGCTACACCCCCAGCCCTCTTGTATTTTTTCCTTTGAAACAGGGTCTCGCTAAGTTGCTGACAACCTCACCAGGTTGCTGAGGCCGGCTTCAAACTTTTTAATCCACTTCCAGGAACGCTAGAAACAACCTTTAACCTACACCGCCCTAGACCTGTGTTCTGTTTCTGGCTGTTTCTAAGTAGTAGGATAGAATTTGTGTTTACGTGCATTTCTTTTTCAAAAAAGAGTCACGGTTCATGTTTTCCCTGCTGTTAGTTTTTTCCCCTAATCACCCCGACAAGTCCACTTGACATTCTGATCATTATAATTTCCTTCTTTCGTTCTGTGCTCTTTTTGCCAAGCGCTGTTCAGATGTGTCGCCGGATTTAATCCTCGCAGCCATCTCTGGACGGAGCTCCGGCTGGCTGATCAGCCCTCCACTCCACAGAGGGGCAGAGTCAGGCTCAGAGAGTCGGCCCTGCGCGGGCTCGCCAGCGGCACCGCTGCAGCCAGGGAGCCAGGCCTGTCCTAACTACCCAGCTTAGTTCTGTGCATCTCTCAGCTCACTTCTGTGATGCAAATCCAGATCTCAGGGTCTAGCACGGTGCCTAGCCATGGCGGTCATCCAACCAATACCCACATTTGTTTTGTTTTTTGTGGTACTGGGGATGGAACCCAGGGGCCACACCCCCAGACCCATTTTATTTTTTATTTTGAAACAGGGTCTCACCAAGTTACCAAGGGCTGGCCTCGAACCTGCGATCCTCCTGTCTCAGCCACCCAAGTACTGGGATTAGAGGTGCGGGCTACCACGCCCGGCTAAGATGGATATAAGATCCTACCAAATTGTACTCCTAAGAGAGTGACCCATTGTCTCTGCCCTCCTGCTGTGTGTAAGACTTTGGGTTGCTCTTCAACCTTGCCAATACTTGATATTGTTAGTCCTTTTTTTCATTTTTGCTATAAGGGCAGATATGCAAATGTATATAATTATGATTTTTTTCGGTACTGGGGATTGAACCCAGGGACATTCTATTTCTGAGCTACACCCCAGTCCTTTTAATTTTTTATTCTGAAACAGGGTCTCACTAAGTTGCTGAGGGTCCCACTAAATTGCTGAGGCTGGCTTCGAACCTCCTATCTCAGCCTCCCAAGTACTGGAATTACAGGCGTGTGCCACCACACTTGGCTTCCAGCCCCCTTTATTTATTTTGAAAGAATGTCTTGCCCACGTTGCAGAAGGTCATGCTGAGACTGGCCTCGAACCTGCAATCTTCCCATCTCAGCCTCCCAAGTACTGGGGTTATAGGTGTGCACCACTGTGCCTGGCTCATTGTGATATATATATATATTTTTGCGGTACCAGGGATTGAACCCAGGGGCGTTCTATCTCCGTGCTACACCCTCGGCCCTATTTTTTATACTTTATTTTGAAACCAGGTCTCACGAAGTTGCAGAGGGGCTCACTAAGTAGAGAGAGAGAGACAGGGAGGGAGGGAAGGAGGGAGGGAGGGAGGGAGAGAGAGAGAGAGAGAGCGCTGAGGCTGACCTCGAACCCGGATCCTCTGGTCTCAGCCTCCCAAAGTACTGGGATTACAAGCATGCGCCACCACGCCCGGCTTCATTGTGATTTTAATTTGCATTTCTCTGATCACTGATATTGTCTAATATCTTTTGCGGTGCTCGATGGTCAGTCATATTTGTAAACTGTCTGTTCATACATTGTGCCCATTGTATGTGTGTGTGTGTGTGTGTGTGTGTGTGTGTGTGTGTTGGGGGAGGGTGCCTTCTTTATTCAAAAAGTACCTGACAAATAAACAAATGGCCTAATATTGACTCCTGTATGTGTGTTTTCTTTTTGGCCATTTGAAATCTTGGGTGTAATACAACTCAAATAAAATAGTACAAATGGGATTTCAGTAGGCATTTTGTGTGTGTGTGATACTGGGGATTAAATCCAGGGGCATTCTACTTCTGAGCTACACCCCCAGCCCTATTTTATTTATTTTTTAATGTGGTTTTTTTTTTTTTTTGCAGTACTGGGGATGGAACCCAGGGGCATTCTACCTCTGAGCTACATCCACAGCCCTAATTTATTTTTTTATTTTGAAACAGGGTCTCGCTAAGTTGCGCAGGGCCTCACTAAGTAGCTGAGGCTGGCAGCAAACCCGGATCCTCCGGTCTCAGCCTCCCAAGTACTGGGATTACAAGCGTGCACCACCATGCCTGGCTTCCAGTAGGCATTTTGAATGTGATATTAAAATAAAGACCCGTAGTTTCCTGCCCTGGTTGGGAGTATTACCATCTTAGCCATCAGTGACGCCGCCACTTACTTCTTTTGACCGTGGGGAAGCTGCCATCTGATGCCACCAGTTTTGTGGCCATGTGGTCATCACCACACGGCCCTATTGTTTCTCTATGGCTGAAAATGCTCTTACCTAATTTTTCTCTTGTCTAAAAATGGAAGGATAGTCTCAGTGTTATTTTTAGCTGTCATTGAAGCATCTTCCTCCATTAAGAGTGAACACTAGCTAGGACGATCTGAAAGCCTTCTGTTGATTGTGTAGGCTGTAATTAGTGATTATGATTTTTTTTAAAAAAATGTGTCTCTTATGACACATTTTTGTAACAATATAATTTTTTTTAGCTTTTCTTCTATTCTGACAAGTATAGAGAATTCCAAAGACGTAAGGGTATGGTAAGCACTCAGAAAACTGTGGCTTCAGTAACAATTAAAAAATAAATAAATAAAGAGGACCTGATGTTTCAAAAGCAATGCAGGATTGGGAGATGTATATATTAATATATATTAATTTTTATCTAACAATCTATACAATAAAGAAGATAGTCTTGTTTATTTCCTTAGCTCAAATTTTTTGTTTATCTGTTTTTTATTTCCTTAATGGAATTCAGTGTTCAAATTTTTTTATAATTCCTTCTATTAACACAAGCCCTCTCCTTTTTTTTTTTTTTGCAGTACTGGGGATTGAACCCAGGGGTATACTACCTCCAAGCTACACCCCCAGCCCTATTTTATATTCTTTATTTTGAAACAGGGTCTCACTAAGTTGCGGAGGGCCTCACTAAGTAGCCGATGCTGGCCATGAACCGGCAATCCTCCGGTCTCAGCCTACCAAGTACTGAGATTACAAGTGTGCGCCACCACGCCCGGCTAATTTTTTACTTTATGTGTTTGGTGCTGGGAATTGAACCCAGGGCCTTGTGCATACCAAGTATGTGCCCTACCACTGAGCTACATCCCCAAACCCCCTCCTTTTAAAAATTCCTCTTTATGCAAAAGGAATCAGACCTTGCACATGGTTCCACATAGTTCTTCCCAATAGCAACACACGAAGATCTAGCTTACATGGGCTAGTTATTATGTGGACCAACTCTGCTTTACTCTTTTGGATGATTCAAGGATGTTTTGCTTTTATTTATTTATTTTTTATTTGCTGTTATGAAAATGCTAAACAACACCGGAGGTTGGAGGCAACTTTGGCAAGTATGTCCTTCGGGTGAATTCCTACCAACTGAATCGTTGGCGGGAGAATGTTTTAGCATCTGACAGTTATTGCTCTAGAGTCTTCTTTGGGGTTTTAGCCACTTACTCTCCCACTAAGAGCGTCTGCAAGTATCTGTGGCACATATTTTAAATGTCATTGCCTAGATTCATTTCTGTGTTATTTCAGCCGTACAGTATTATGTGAGAGCGAACCCCCAAGTTAGATCTGCTTCTGTGCTATTTTAGGCCATTTCTGCTCGCCCTTCCCCTGCAGAAGGAAAGCTCGGCCCGGCCTCCTGGGACTGAGGGGGGCGCCCTCGAGTTGCTGTGCACTGTTTCTTTTTTTGATATGTATACTGTTATCGGTGCATAGCAGTTATATATCATAGTGAGGTTCAAAGTGACACAAACAGACATGCGCACAGCACTTGGTGGGGTCCCCTCTGGCTCCACCCTGCTCCCTCCACGCACATGTTAGTGAGATGGGTAGCGACACCCTCCTATATGGACCCAGCATCATTTGAACTGTTTCCCTCCTTAAGCCTCCTTTTTCCTGTCCCCACCTCCCTCCCCCAACCCCCTTCCACGATTCTACTGGTCTCTCTCCTCATTTATCTGAAGACCCTTTTGTTTCCTATTTTCTCTCTGGCTTCCACATATGAGAGAATACATACCACCCTTGACTTTCTGAGATTGGCCGATCTCACTTAACATAATATTTTCTAGTTCCATCCATTTTCCTGCAAGTGAAATAATTTTGTTCCTCTTCATGGCTGAGTAAAATGCCATTGTGTGTACAGACCCCATTTTCTTTTTTCTTTTTTGCGGTACCGGGGATTGAACCCAGGGGCGTTCTACCTCCGCGCTACACCCCCGGCCCTATTTTTTAGACTTTATTTTGAAACCGGGTCTCACGAAGTTGCGGAGGGCCTCACTAAGTAGAGAGAGAGAGAGACAGACAGGGAGAGACAGAGAGAGAGCTGAGGCTGGCCGCGAACCCGGATCCTCCAGTCTCCACCTCCCAAAGTACTGGGATTACAAGCGTGCACCACCACGCCCGGCCTCTATTTTCTTTATCCATTCATTTGTTGAAGGATACCGAGGTTGCTTCCATAATTTGCCTATTATGAATTGCGCTACCGTAAACGTGGATATGCATGTATCAGTACAGTATTATAACTTTAATTCTATTGGAAAGCTCCTGAGGAGTGGTACGGCTGGGTCACATGGTGGCTCCATTCCTAGTCTCTTGAGAAACCTCCACACTGGGCTCCATAGTGATTCCACTCATTTATAACCCCACCAACTGTGTGTCTGAGTTACTATCGCCCCATATCCTCGCCAGCATCTGTTATTGTTTGTGTTCTTGATGACTACCCTTCTAACTGGAGTTAGACGGCATGTGCTGCTTTTCTGCACACCGTTCTCAGCTGCTCATTCTGTAGGAGGCCCTGTTGCTGACGTGCTCTGTTTTCTACATTTCCCTCAGGAGGGAGACTTAACAAGGACCTGCGGCATTTTCTCAATCAACGGTTCCAGAAAGGCTCCCCTGACCATGAGCTCCAGCAAACCATAAGGGATAACCTGTACCGCCATGCTGTGCCTTGTAAGTAGCCAGTCTTTGGCATCTCGCTGCTGGGTGACTGGATGACAAGTCGGGGGGAGGAAGGCACACTCGACAGCTGGGTCTGAAGTCCCTGGCAGCTTACCCACTCGATGACGTTGTACGTCAAGCCCATCACAATTGGCAGCAGGACAAGAGCACAGTCTCCTGGTGTGCCTGGGTGCCAGTTTGGCTCTGCCACTACTGGTTTGCAGTGCTGGGCACATCAGCTACTCTTTGTAAGGTTCATTCTTCACATTAGTGGAAAGGACGTGTCAATCATTTTAGAACTGTTATGTCAAGCATTTTAGAACTGTTATGTCAAGCATTTTAGAACTGTTATGAGGAGCAGAAGGGAGGAGGCCCTTCAGGTATTTTGTGAGGTCTTGGCATGTTGTCAGCCTCCAAAGTGTTAACTGTGGTTGGTATTTAACGGAGTGGATAGGCCAGAGGCCCTTGTACGGGCCTGTGTGGAGCTGGTGCGTCCCTATCGGCCCTGCGGTAAAGGGACGACCTAAATAGGCTCCCCTTCCTCCTGTACTTCTCCATTCTGCCAGATGTACGACTTCCTAATCCAGGATTGTCCACGAAATGTCGTCCACAGTTGAAAACACCCAAATCCAGAAACTATGAGATAAAACCAAGCCTGAGACCGTAAGAGGCGCAGCTCAGGAGCTCGGAAAGCGAAGTTTCTCTGTTAAGGCAGGCAAATGTATGTGCATCTGTCTATGCGTAGATAAATAGGCAGCTCAGTAGGAGTCAAGTAGCCAGGTGTGGTGGCACACCCCTGGAATCACGGGATTCAGGAGGCTGAGACAGGAGGATCATAGGTTCGAGGCCAGCCTCTGCAACTTAGTGAGATATTCAACAACTTAGTGAGACCCTGTTTTAAAATTAAAAGTAAAATAGGGCTGAGGTGTAGCTCAGAGGTAGAATGCCCCTGGATTCAATCCCCAGGACCAAAAAAGAAAAAAAAAGTAGTAAAGTTATTACTGTGTGTTCTACCACAGGCTAATCATGATGTGAGTCTTGACTCAATAATGTTATGTACATATATGAATGTATCATTATGAATCTCACTATCACGGGCAATCACCATACACCAATGAAAATTGAAAATTTTACAAAAGAAAAATATTTTAAAAAATGAGTCTTGGAAAGGCATGCAATTGTTTAATTTCATTGAAAATATGAAGAAAATGATTTTTTTTATTACATGGATTTTTTTCTTCTCCTATTACCCAAGTCTTCAAAGTTTGAAATATTTTTTTCTTAGGAATATCATTTTTAACCCCCCAAAGAGGAGAAATGATTCAATTTCAAGGTGACCTGCTTATTGCTGGGATTTGTTTGCTGTGCATGGCTCTCTTTTCCTTCCTTCCTTCCTTCCTTCCTTCCTTCCTTCCTTCCTTCCTTCCTCTTCCCTTTCTTTTCTTTCTTTTTTTTTCCAGTGCTGGGGATTGAACCCAGGGCCTTCCACCTCTGAGCTACACCCCCAGCTCTATTTTTTATTCTTTATTTTGAACCAAGTTGCGGAGGGCCTCACTAAGTAGCTGAGGCTGGCCGCGAACCCTGATCCTCCTGTCTCAGCCTCCTAAGTACTGGGATGACAAGCGTGTGCCACCACGCCTGGCATGAATGATTTTCTTTAAAAAAGATTTTTTTTGGCAAGCAATGTGCTAGAGTGCTAATATTTCCTGATTCTGTATGATACCAAGTGAAGCTTATCTAAGGCATTCTGTCAATTTGCAAGGACTTGTATGGCAAGTCTAGATACAGACCTTGAGAGATGAGTTTCCTGCCCTCCCTTTGACTCATTCTCAGAAGACAGGGACCTGAAAGTAACTTGGGACAAGTCCCCTAGGCTGCCCCTAACCCCAGAGTGATAGAGAAGAGGTCCTGATAACATTCGTGTGACTCTGTGGCCTTGGATCTTTTAATCTTCCAACAATAGCCTCATCATAATTCCATTTATTCTGAATTAATAATAATAACAACTCCTTTTTTGTGTGTGGTACTGGGGATGGAACCCAGGGGCCTTCTACCTCTGGGCTACATCCCCAGACTTATTTTATATTTTATTTGGAAACAGGGTCACACTAAGTTGCTGAGACCCTCACTAAGTAGCTGAGGCTGTCCTCGAACCTATGATCCTCCTGTCTCAGCCTCCCAAGTACTGGGATTACAAGCGTGCGCCACCACACCCGGTTTAATAATAACTCCTAATCCTCATCACATGGGTGGAACAGGGATTATCACTCTATTTTTATTGATCAAGAAACCAAAGCACAAAAGTCAAGCCAGGAAGAATAAGGAGACCAGGGCTAGAGGTCTCAGGAGCCCAGCTTCATTCTGCCCCCCACACACTGTCACCTTTTACTCTTATAACAGAACCTGTGCATGGTGGCACACACCTGTAATCCCAGTATGTGGGAGACTGAGACAGGAAGATGGCAGGTTCAAGGGTCAGCCTCAGTAATTCAGCAAGACCCTGTTTCAAAATATAAAATAAAATAGAGCTTGGGTTGTAGCTCAGAGGTAGAATGCTTTTGGGTTCAGTCCTCAGTACCAAAAAAGCTATTCTTCTAACAGTTCTTTGAAGGTGATGGTCTTTAACACCCATTTCGCAGATGAGGAAGTAGAAGCCCAAGAAGATTAAGTCACCGGTGAGCAGCCGATGCTGGTCCTCTTGGACTCCTGGGCAGTCTCCGGCTGGTCCATAGCTATCTTCACGGCCACCTCTAGAGTTATAGTATAGCAGGTTGAAAGCAATTTTGCAGAATTCAGTAATTGCAGACTCATGACTGTTCTCTGCCTAATTTTTTCCCCTACTTAGATTCCAATTTAAGAAATGGGGATGAAGCGAATGAGTACACCATTTCTTGATGCATCTGTGGCGTTACCATGGTTACGCGTTGGCATGCTTTCCCATTTATTTTTTTTTTTTTCTCCACTGATTTATTGGACCTGACTGTGAGCTAAACGGCTTGATTTTAAGCTTACCACTATGTAGGAATTAGGGCAAAAATGACCTCAGTCTTTTCAAAACAGTGGGAAAAAAATCATGTTTGTCTTTGGTTGTTAAAAGCACTTGGTACTGATGTTCTGTTTGTAGGAATCCGGTAAATCAGGCCTTTGCAAAGCAGAAATGGTGTTCCCACCGAAAGAGAAAACAAGTTAACAATTTGTTTTACATTTCCTCCATAAAGAGGGAGGAAATTCAGAGGAGGCCTGTTGGGTCTGGCGTGCCTTTGATAGGAGCAGACCTGGGGTGACTTGGGGTTCAGTTACAGGCTTGGATTCTCTGACCACATGGGTTGTTATTTTGATTCTTTGGCCCATGTGACTGATGAAGCTGAGATTCCTACCAACCTGTTGCAGGAATGGGTGAGAGGCCCTGGATTTGGAGGATGGGCCCCTCGTGATGTTGTGACTGGGCTGCAGGGAGCGTGGCTCTTGTCATCTGTGCATACCAGGACTTCCTGCCTGGGACTTCAGTGTTTTGAGAAAGGATGACCTCAGGGGCAGGTGCTGGCTTGTTGGGGGTGGGCTTCTTTTCATATAACATTTTAGGAGGCTGATGGGTCATTGGAAACGAAGAAATAAAAATGCTTTCTTCCCAAATTGTTTTATTGTCATTGACTTACCATGTAGAATTCAGTTTTGTTTTGTTTTGTTTTTTTGTACTAGGGAATTGAACCCAGGGGCATTCTATCTCTGTGCTCTACCCCCACTCTTTTTATTTTGAAACAGGGTCTTTCTTTTCCTTCCTTCCTTCCTTCCTTCCTTCCTTCCTTCCTTCCTTCTCTCTTTCGATTCTGGGGATTGATCCCAGGGGCATTCTACTTCTAAGCTACACCCCCAGCTCTATTTTATTTTTATTTTTATTTTTATTTTTATTTTTATTTTTATTTTTATTTTTATTTTTATTTTATTTTTTTGCAGTACCGGAGATTGAGCCCAGGGACGTTCTACCTCCGAACTACACCCCCAGCCCTATTTTTTATCCTTTACTTTGAAACCAGGTCTCATGAAGTTGCGGAGGGCCTCACTAAGTAGCTGAGGCTGGCCGCGAACCCGGATCCTCCGGTCTCAGCCTCCCAAGTACTGGGATTACAAGCATGCGCCACCATGCCTGGCTTTATTTTTATTTTGAAACAGGGTCTCGCTAAGTTACCCCGTGCCCATCTTGAACCTGTGGGTCCTCTTGGCTCCGCCTTCCAAGTACTAGGATTACAGGTGTGGGCCACTCTGCCCAGCTTTGCTTCGTTTCTGAGGCTGGCCTCAAACCTGCGATCCTCCTGTCTCAGCCTCCCAAGTACTGGGATCACGCCTGCACCCTTGCGCCCGGCTTAGAATTCAGTTTTATCCCAATTCCTTCACAAGGCGGGTCATGGCAGCCCTCTTTTACAGATAAGTTTAAAACAGCAAGGGCCGGGCGTGGTGGCACACGCTTGTAATCCCAGTACTTTGGGAGGTGGAGACCGGAGGATCTGGGTTCGCGGCCAGCCTCAGCTCTCTCTCTCTCTCTCTCTCTCTCTCTCCCTCCCTCTCTCCCTCTCTCTCTCAATCTCGCTCTCTCTCTCTCTCCCCTTAGTGAGGCCCTCCTCAACTTCGTGAGATCCGGTTTCAAAATAAAGTATAAAAAATAGGGCCGGGGGCGTAGAATGCCCCTGGGTTCGATCTCCGGTACCGCAAAAAAAAAAAAAAAACCCAGAAAACTTCCTCAAAATCATAGCGCTGCTGAATGCCACCGTACTCACTTCGCACCTGCTGCTGTTTGTAAGTTTCTGATTTTTTACAGCTTTATTGAGATACAATTCCCATACCATACACTTCACCCATATGAAGTGTCCATCCGAGGCTATATTTGTTCCAGTTAATATTCTCCACTTCCCCCTTATTCATGAACTTTTATTATTTCCACCTTATGGAAAAAGGTCATCTTAGTAGAAATTTAATTATATTTACCACCGAAAATCACCACCTTAAAAAAAACAAATACAGAAAAGAGAGCCAGACGCGACTGAGTCGGAAGCCTGTTCTGCTGGCTGTGTGACCTGGAGACAGTCACTTACCCTCTCTGAGGCTCAATTACTCTTCAGTAAAAAGGAGATAGTCCCCGCTCTCCCAGCATCTCCCCAGGTACACACAGGAGCCCTGTGAGGGGCTGTCATTAGAGGGAGCATGCTCAGAGAGGTTCAGAGCTCATGCAGGTCACAGTGAGCAGGAAGCAGGGTCAGGGTTAAACTGGCGCTCTACCTCTGAGCCGGGTGTGATTAATAATCGCACGGTTGGAATAAGAGAGAAAGAAACCACGGAGAGCGAAAATAAAAGGGAAAGACGTTTCGATTGCTGACTTCCTGTTCTTAGCTATGTCGAATAGGGTTTACCGTGTGGGGCGTGGGGGTGGGCTAGGCATCACTCCTTCAACATGGGCATCATCGCCCTGATTTTCAAGTAATTCGCGGGTGCACACAGTAGAATTTTCATATTTTCGTTTCGGTCAGCATTCCCACTGCTGTGAGCCAAATGCCTGACACACACAACTTAGAGGATGGAAGCTCTATTTGCTTATGCAGCTGGGGATTTCAGTCCGCATGTACAGTCCATTTACTCCAGCTGCCAGGCAGGAGCTGTGGCTACGGGTCCCTAGGGCGTGAGGGTAGGAAGCAGAGAGAGCGAGGGGCGGGGCGAGTCATAGTAACGCCCCCAGGCCACGCCCCCGCCCTGTCGGAGAGGCCACGCCCCCGGCACCCACCTCCAGCCACGCCCTGCCTTCAGAGGCCACGCCCCCAGGCACCCACCTCCAGCCACGCCCTGCCTTCAGAGGCCACGCCCCCAGGGGGACCTAACTCCAGCCACACCCTGCCTTCAGAGGCCACGCCCCCAGGCACCCACCTCCAGCCACGCCCTGCCTTCAGA
>PVJS01026120.1:0-27263 GCA_004027185.1 Glis glis | reverse complement strand
TGATGGCTTCACAACAAAAGTGATATCTTCCTCCTCCAACTTCTTAGGTATTTGTCCGTGTATTGTATTCTCCAAATGCCTGGGTTAAACCATGTCATACTTTATTATGTGAATATAGGAAACTGTTCTATTCACTAGTCCAGGTGTGCATCTTATTTGCCCAACAGGATAATATGCTCTAATGTCAGTTTAAAATCATGGCTTCTACGTTTTTTGTATTTTGTAGGCTTCTATTTGTATAATGTCAATGATAATGTTCAATAAATTTCTGTTTTTGGTTGAAACTATAAACATGTATTTTGTGCTGTATATATTCTTGTGGGTTCAGCAGTTTATCTTAAAAATAGTAAAATATAGTTGCTGTTCCCTTCTGTTAAGGGACTGTTTCCTTTATAGAATTGAAAATGCAACTATTCACAAATGTTTAAGATATTCTGTTTTGTGCAAACAATTTTGTGCAAACTAACTAAGGTTATACCTTTTAGGGTAATACTTTTAATTATTCTGGAAGAAAGAAAAGAAAACCCCCGAAGGCTAACAGTTTGAAATTGAACAGGACACCCTTGGGAAGGGAAAGGGTCATGGGTCATCCTCAAACAGACATAAAACAATGGAGACGATTGTGCCTGAAGATGGTGGATTTTTTTCCACCAAGACAGTGTGTTGACAGTTTCCTTCCTCTTGGGTCATTGTTGTCTGCTAAATGATCTGTGACAGCAAATTGATCACAAGCTTTTTCATGCAGAAGATATAATGCAGCCTTTCATTTTGTTACCTCCATTGCCAAACACCGAAACATTTCGTTGCCAAATTAATGTTAGTTTAGTATATCATTTAGTAGTGCAAAGCACAGCATGAAGCTCTGGAAGCAATAATAGTAATGATTAATTTATCTTTACCAAGTTTCAGATTTCTACTTAAGTGTGAGTGGGAAAGTAATAACACATTTGAAAAATGTTAGTCTTGAAGCTGGGTGTCTGTAATTGTTATTTAAACAAACGAATGCGTTAACACTTTTAGATTTTGCCCCATTAATCTCAAAATTGAGCCAAATAATTAAAGTCTCTGTGATTTACCTATAAAAATGAATGCTAATGTACTTGTTCTAACTGAAATGTTGTTTCTTCTTCCATAGTAGAAATTTAAATTGGAAAGCAAACATAAGACATATTACATTTGATGTTGAGACATCTGTTTAAGACAGTTAATTGATGATCTCACACATCTGAAAAATATCTCTTAGTAATGTTGTATTCGTAGAGTGTTGAAAATTTCTGTGTTCAAAAAGTTTGTAGTAAAATTACTTGGAAATGGAGTTGATATGGTCTTGTAGTTCACATTTTATACTTTTTAATAATCTTTGCTCTCCTATTAGGACATAGTAATAGTAACAAAGTGAAGGAAAAGGGCAGGCAGGAGTGTTAGAGAAGTTATTTTTTCCCTCCTCGAAAATGGGCAGATTCTGTGTAAAAATTAAACTAATTTCAATTATGATGCTTTTATTCTCTCTTCATAAGAAGGAAATAAAGGTGGTCTTACTAAAATTTGACAAATTTTTTATTGTTTATTGTAGAATGAGGAGATGTGCAGATAGATATAATGCTTTGCTTAACATTCTTTTTTTTTTTTGTGGTATGGGGGATTGAATCTAGGGGCGTTTTACCTCCGAGCTACATCCCCAGCCCTATTTTTTATACTTTATTTTGAAACCGGGTCTCACGAAGTTACTGAGGGCCTCACTAAGTAGCTGAGGCTGGCTGCAAACCCAGATCCTCCAGTCTCCGCCTCCCAAGTACTGGGATTACAAGCAAGCATGCGCCACCACGCCCGGGTTAACATTCTTTTTTAATGTTAATCATGAAAGGTGGACATCTTAAACCCTTATATTTCTTCATATAATATACACATGGATGTACATTTACATTTATTATTGAAAAATGATTTGGACAGATTTTCTCTGTGATTTGTGTTCATCGGTGGTGATATTAATGTGTTGGTTTCACCTTTTTATAAATGCATGTTAGAATTTGCAAATCAATGTACTGTCTTATAAGAAGATATTATCTGAACAGTCTGCTCTGATTAAAAAAATTTTAAAAATTAAGTTTGCAAACTACCCATTGTCTGATTTTTATTTGAATTTTCAGAGCAACTAAAACAGTCTCCTTTAAAGATTACTACAAGACATGGTCTGGAATAGCCACGTCAAAAGCTTCAGAATACTACAGAACTCCATGTAAGGTGATCTTGCCTTATCCTATGTCTTTTTGGTATATATTAATCTGTTCATTATTCTCAGCTTGTCTTGTTTTCAAAGACTAATTACCATATATCTGCTATGTAAGAGCAATAAACTTCTCTATTGGCTCTATTTACTGTTCATTCAACAACTATTAATTTAGTTCCTCTTTTGTGTAGAGCCCTGGACTGAAGTCTGATTAAAAGCCAGAAGGAAAAAATAGGCAATTGGAGGAATAAAAGGTGAAGTTCTTAATCTTATGAGGTTTACCTCTCTTCTCTCTAAAGAGAAGGCTTTGCAGCAGGAGAAACCTTTTTCATTCAAAACACAATTATCCTCTAAGCCAAAGAAAGTATTAAATAGAAATCCAGCAAGAAAACATAAGAACCTAGGGCTCTTCAATTATATCAGTCTAAGAAGAAAAATCAGCTGTTACCTTCATACATGTGCAACTAAAAAGGTAGAATAAATAAGAGAGCTGGACAACTTTGCTGTTCCGTTTAACTGGATCCTGAGAGTACTGTTTCATTGTTTGAATCTAGGTAGGTTTAGGTTATCTGGTCTCTGTGTAGTAACTGGTGTATGACTTTGCCTCAGCATCTGCTAACATGGTGCATTCTGACTTTAGCAGTGACTTCCTAATTCTCAGATTCAGTGGTGACTTTTTCGTCCTTTTCTTACTTAAACTCCCAACAGCTATGTTCTCCTTGATTTATATGACACCATGCATCCATGATTTTCTTCTTCCTTCCCAAGCACTCCTCTATCTCTTTAACAATAACTTCTTTCAGTCCTCTCCACCTCTTCCCCTGCCGTGTTTTGCATTAGCCTAAAGCCTCATCTCTAGCCAGAACCCGCCTCTGAGTTCCACGTGCATATTTACAACTGTGCATTAGATATCTCACCGACATACATGATGGCATGTCATATTTAAAATGTCCCAGAGTCAATTCATTCTCTTGCCCCCACACCTATACTTTCGGTGACAGATTACTGTTTTTGCATTTTCTTGCCTAAACCAGAAGCTTAGAAGTTTTTATACCTCTTGGTTTCTCTCATTAAGCATTATTGATTCATCTTTCACAATGTTATAAATGCTTCCACTCTACCCCACCCCATGACCATGGCCTTAATTTGGAGTCTCATTAATACTTCATCTCATCGGTGTGACAGTTTCCTAACTATTGCAAAAAATAGCATCGAGTTTTAGGGCACAGATTAGGGAAAAAATAGTACTAAAATTTAAAAACACCAAAAAGTAAGATAATATATGTGTTCTTTCAGAAGGTTGGTTATTGATTATTTTGTGATTATACATTACCATCCTCACTCACTCATAAATTAATGGTTAAAATACTTAAGGTGCTTTAAAGTAAACATTTTTAAAATTTAACTAGTCTTTTTTTGATGAGCTTTTGGGATGTTTCCAGTATTTGCCTATCAACTAGTTTTTTTAAATATGGCATTTTATAACTCTGCAAATATATTAATGGGGTTTTGTTTGTTTGTTTGTTTTTGTTCTTTGCAGTGCTAGGGATTGAACCAAGGGCCTCAAGCTTTCTAGAGAAGTGCTCTATCACTGAGCTACATCCCCAGCCCCCAAATTATCATCTTTTTCCTTCTTTGCAGTACTGAGGGTCAAGCCCAGGGCCCTGTGCATGCTAGGCAAGTGCTCTACCACTGAGTTACACCCCTAAGCTAAGTGCTTTAAGATACCCAGATTTTAGCAACTCAATCAGTATAAAGAATTTTATTATTTATGACCAAAGGACATGAATGTTTATTTTCAAGGAACTGTGGTTGGACGCTGCTTAGTCAATTCAGCAAACGCATTTGACTGCCTACGATACTTGAGGCGCTGGGGGCTCCACTGTGCTTCAGGGGCAGGAATTCTCAATTGCACAAACATGGTGTTGAGAGACATTAATTGACAAGCTCTGGGGGAAGATTCAAACTCCTTCAACAAAAAAAACAGATTGTTACAGGATGGTCCTTAATAGAATAACACATAAATATATAGGGGCACTTGGAAACTCCAAACTGCTAGAGAAAAAAAAATAATGGAAGCACATGCCAAAACTTAAGGATATTTGGGAATGATTGTCTTTCAATAAAGAGCCACTGAAAAATGGAAGGAAATAATAATGCACTATTGACTGCATTTCCTTCCTCAAAAAAGTTTGACCCCCAAATCTTTAATTTTGTTGTTTCTACATCTATCATTAACCTAGTATATAATTTATCCCTCTTTGTTAAGGCAGTAGCTGGTAATGGTTATCTCTGGCCCAGAAGAATTCCTGAGACTTTGAATCTAGCACTTGGTGCAAGGTTTCACATTCACCCTGCCTCCTCTTCCCCATGGATTGTTAGAAAAATGTTTCAATAAAAACTAGCACTTAATTTAAAAAAAATTAAATGTAAACTTTGCATGTGCTGCTGGCCATTTTGTCTTTTGATAGTTCAGCTGGATGAGATCCAACACTTATCTTTTTTAATGGCCTAATTTTCTGGCAATAATAAAGATGAAGCTTGTAGATTATGGAATGCTTCTTCAACAACTCAGAAATAAAAGGGAAACTCCTAATCGCTTCATTTTCTAGTTATATTCTTATGACTGGTAAGATTATTAAATTCTCGTGCATGTTTTTAAGAGCTTTATCTTTTATGAAGAGTGAGTAGTTATATTTTGATGTGGGGTATTAACTCTTTTCCATACCTTTGTGCCACAAATCTATACACAGTTATAGATGCCATAATAATGGTGAGTTTATTCTAGCAAAATACAGTTTATAGAATGTACCCACATATATTATGTTGTAATCATCCCAATCTAGCATGCTTTTATTCATTTATCCAAGAGATATTTATCAAACACCTAATATATGTCATGGATATATTAGGGTGGTAAAGGCAGTATCATATGGAAAGAGTCACAAATGTATGTGACTCTTTCAAATGTCAAAGAATCCGGCTCATGTCTCTGGGTATCTCAAATCTATAAGCCAGGCATTATTATTATTACCCTGTTTTACAAACAAGAAAACCAAGACCAGGAGAAGCTAAGTAATTTAAAATCACACATGTGAGGGATGATATCATATATTGGGAAGAAGGCAAATTCTGGAGCCAGATTACCAGGGTTTAATTCTGGCTCTGTAATTTACTAGCTATGTGATGCTGGGTATGTTTCCTACCCTCTCTGTGCCCCCCGTTCCCTCATCTACAAAATGAGAATAATCATAGTGCATACTTTGTAGGACTGAAGCACTTACCACACGCCTGGCACATGGTGCTCAAAACCTGTGTCTGTTCTTAATTAAGAAGGCTGCGGCCCAGAGCCTGACCCTTTGACTCCTCCTATCACACTATACTGCTTTAATAATCTGACAGCAAATTATCTCTGCATAGTATGAGATTTTAATTCAAACTGAAATATAAGCAATATTTTTATCAATACTTATCATTTGTAGTTCACAATCATAGGAAATCATAGAGGAAAATGTACCAACGACCCACTGTTCTCTATCACTATAAAATGGCAAATCAAAGGTTTGGCAGAAAACAAACCAATACATATGGTATGGGCAGCAGCTCCTTAGTGACAGAATAAGATTCTCATAAGGAAATGTTTAGGCTAGAGGAAAAGAATTCCCACAGACCAGTGCGCTCTGTAATAGTGAGTGTAGGCTGCCTCGTGTTTGTTCACTGTCATCAAGGCAAACCCAACAGCCCGAAGCATCACGGAGATGCTTGCTTTCACCCCAGGAGACTTTCGTCCTTTGAGTCTTTGAGCCAGCAATGACAGCAAGTGTCTCCCAAATGCATTTAGATGCAAGAAGTAGTACGTCTGTTTCTAATGCAGTGGTTCTTCGTCTTGACTGCTCATTAGAACCACACGAGGAGCTCGTAAAAATTCCAACATGAAGGGCACACCCCAGACCAATCCAATCGGGATCCCTGAGGGTGGAACCAGGCAGTAGTCTCTTTTAAAGCTCCCCAGGTGACTACAATGTGCAACCAAAGGCGCTAGTGGGAAGAGCATGAGGTCAGAAGTTAGCAACTAGGTTCTATAGTAGTTTTGCCATATATAGGTAAGAGGATTTGGGTTAGTCAGTTAACTGTTAGTACCTCAGCTTTCATTTCTATTGATGGACAAAAACATTCCACCCTACTTTGAGTTGCTCTGTGGTGAGCAAGAGAGAGTATGTATGAAAATAAAACGTGCTGAAGCAAGTTGGTGCTATTCTATTTCTTTGGATGTGACAGTCCCAGCAGGGGGGAAATCTCAGGTCAACTTCCACAGATGTTGGAGGGGAGGTGTCTCATGAAAAAACAAAGCAGGAATGGAGGAGATCCTGGGCACCACACATACACACACCACAGAAACAACCAAACAAAAACCAGAGCGGAAGCAATGCCTGGGAAGCCTTAGAAGGAACCAGAGCAGGAAGATAAACCCTGCTATGGAAGCAATCGAGAGGTTGCCTTTCTACCACAGGGTATAAAACTGCTGCAAGATATGGTGGTGAGGAAGGAATTTCAACTTTCAGAACTTCTGCTGAAACATCACTGCTCCTTCTCTGTTTCTCTTTCTCCCCGTGCCCATCCCAATTCCTTCATATTTCTCTCCAATTAGCATCATTCATTGAGCATCTATATCCAGACAATTGACTATGTGTTGGGAACAAGAAGATATGTATCGTGATAAGCTTTTTTTTTTGTATAATTGAATTTTGTATAACTGATAATTGAACCCTGGGGGATTCTACCTCCCAGCTACACCCCCAGCCCGATTCTATTTTTTTATTTTGAAACAGGCTCTAAGTTGCTCAGTCTGGCTTTGAACCTGTGCTGCTCCTGTCTCAGTCTCCCAAGTAGTGGGATTATAGGCATGTGCCACCACGCCTGGCTCACAATAAGCTTTATGAGGAGTTTACAGGCATGTGGTAGGAGACAGAGGAATGAAAAATTATAGGGATAAAATATGAGAAGCATTAAAATAAAAATTTGTACAAAGTCCTGTGGCATTTCCATCTCTCAGGTGGTAGAGAAAGCAATGAGGAAAATGAGTCAATTATAGAAAACTAATGGGACTGTTCAGGAAAGATGACCATGTCATTTGGGGTGTCATAATATGTAAGGAAGACACTGCCTGCCATACATACTCAAATATGAATTGTAGGAAGGGCAATTTCAAAAAATTAGGGATATGAATTATCCTTGAATGGAAACCTCAAAAGGAAATAGCACTTACGAGAGATTAAATTTTAAATTTTGGCCAAGCATCATGAAGACTCCCAATGAGAGGACACTATTCAACATTTCTATGTCTGTTTGTTCACCTGTAAAGTGGGTTTTAAAATGGTAACCACTGCATACCTACTTTACATGTGCCTAGCATAGAGTAATGTTAGTTATAATCATCTAAAGGAAATAATGATCCCTCACTAAGAGCTCTGGGAAGTTCAGATTTGCCTCTTGAGTGGAAAGGAGGAAAATATAACCAAATACCAATACAAAGAGTATTAAGAAAGCCTATAAGAATATGCATGTAAATGTACTTATGTGTGTTGGAAGTGAGAAAAGAAATTAAAGAACAGATAGGAACCTTGCTGGTGAAAATTATGTAATTTAATAGAACTGTTCAATTTAAATGTTTTTTTCTATCAATGACAAATGTCATCAAGCTAAAAGGACAAATTAATCATTTGTTAAGAAGGAAGCCCCAGTTAAGGGTAAGACTGGTAGAGAACATCTAGCTGGTTAAATAGTTTAACTATTTAACTCAGAACCAAGATAAACTCAGAACAATGATAAGGAATAGGTAGTTAGGTAGGTAGATAGAGTATATGTAGATATGTGATCTGATCTAATAGTATTACATGTAAAAATTACCAATGCCTTAATCATAGTACGTTTCAACAATTTTTTGTGAATTTTATTGAGGCATAAGTCTCTTAATTAATGACCAACTTATGAGCCAGTAGTTGTAATATGATTTCTAAAAATATACTAATGCAGATATATGATCTACTAATGTAGATATGTGATCTGATCTAATAGTATTACATGTAAAAATTACCAATATCTTAATCATAATACGTTTTCAACAATTTTTTGTGAATTTTATTGAGGCATAAGGCTTTTAATTAATGACTAACTTATGAGCCAGTAGTTGTAATGTGATTTCTAAAAACTACTAATGCAGATCTGAGCTGATTTTGTAGAAGTGTAGTGCATAGTCAAGGAAGGTTGTAATTCCACTTGCATCTTGGCTATTCAGACTAAATCAAGACCCTGATCCACTGAGCTACACCCCCAGCTCTGGACATAAATTCTAATAGGAACATCAACAAAGTTGGTGAAGATCAACAAAGGATGGTGAAGATAGTTGTCTCTATACAGTCACATCCAAAGAAAAGGCTGGGGCAATGAGGCTTCTTTGAGAGCTATTTTCAAATAGCTCTCATGGGGGAGGGACCAACACACTCATTGTTGCTCCAGTGGTCAGAGCTAGGACCAGGGGTGATTTGCAGCACTTTGATGAAGGGAGGGCACTATAGCCCTCATTATCTGCCAGCAGAACACAAGTCTTCCATCATTGGCAAAGGATTCCTTCAGAGCCTGAATGATCATATTTGAGGTTCTTGCTTTGTGAAAGATCAAGATTTGTAGCCAGACGTGGTGATGCACACATGTAATCCCAGTACTTGGGAGGCTGAAACAGGAGAATGGCAGATGTGAGGATAGCCCCAGCAATTTAGCGAGCCCCTCAGCAACTTAACAAGATGCTGTTTCAAAATATAAATAAAATAGGGCTGGGGGTGTAGCTCAGTGGTAGAACCCAGAGTGTAGCTCTGGGATCAATTCCCAGTACCTCCCCCCCAAAAAAATTGTAATGTCACTTCCAATTTTAAGGATTTATTTTTTTTACTTGAGTGCTAAATTAGAAATTTGTTAAACTATTAGGTCTGTGGCTTTTATATGAGTTATATTTGTTATTGTGGTGGGGAGGTCGCTATGTTGCACACACTGGCCTCAAGCTTGTGATCCTCCTGCCTCAGACTCCCAAGTAGCTAGGATTACAGGCATGTGCTACCATGCCTGGTTCCATGAGTTATCTTAATACTGTATTATTATTGGTAACAAGAAAAAAAATGTCAACAACTTTAAAGATCTAATTGGCTTTTATTAGTGATTCATGAGCTAGGTAACTCACCCAAAGAATGAATAAGTGCTCCACTGGGTATGGTAGAGTTGTTGGTTTTTATAAAGTAGCCAGAGCAGGAATAAAGAAACGGAATAATAACAAAAGTGGGCTGGGCTGGGCGCACACCTGTAATCCCAGCCACTTGTGAGACTGAGGCAAGAGGATCACAAATTTGAGTCCAGTATGGGCAATTTAGGGAAATCCTGTCTCAAAATAAAAAAATAAAAAGGGACAGGGATGTTGCTCAGTGATAGAGTGCCCCTGGATTTAATCCACAGTACCACCACACACACACCAAAAAAAGTGAATTGGTAAACCTCAGGTTACTTTTCTTGTAAGGGTTGAAGCAGGTGGGACTTTCTTCCTCATCACCCTCTAGGTTCAATTTCAAGGGCCCCTTCTGATGGTTCTGTGACTCTCTTATTTTGGGGAAACAAACAAACAAACTTGTCTGCTTTGTGTATTTTCCTGCTTCCTTCAAGTTTTGGTTGCATGGCCCTTGGCATGGATGACCCCATTTTGGTTTGATTTGTTGAGACCTAACACAGGAACACAAACCAAAACTATGGTTTCCCATAAATTTTATTTAACAGTGTAAGTGATAAATATATATATATTTTTTGCTGTACCGGGGATTGAACCCAGGGGCATTCTACCTCCGCCCTACACCCCTGGCCCTATTTTTTATACTTTATTTTGAAACCGGGTCTCACGAAGTTGCGGAGGGCCTCACTAAGTAGAGAGAGAGAGACACAGAGAGAGAGAGAGAGAGAGAGAGAGAGAGAGAGAGAGAGAGCTGAGGCTGGCCGCGAACCCGGATCCTCCAGTCTCTGCCTCCCAAAGTACTGGGATTACAAGCGTGCGCCACCATGCCCGGCGCTTAACTGTGTAAGTGATATTTTAACAAGTGTCACTATATGGAAACAATTTCCAAGTCACAATACATACTTATTTTAAACAATATTGACTATTACAAAGGTTCAATAAGAGGAAAAAATTTGGAAAATTTCTGAGCACTGTAGGATGATTTGAACTATATGGTGTATGTTACTGCCATGTATCAACTTAATGAGAAGTGAATTATTTTCAACTTTTAACTATTATTGAAGAATGTATGCATACTCCTTTTTTAATATTTTAATTTCAGTGCTTGAAGATCCAAGTTTCATTGGACAGTATTACAAATGGAAGAAAACTGATCTTCAGTATTCTAAAGAATGGAAGTTCAAGTAAGAAATTTCAAGTGCCTTGAATGCATTATCCCGTTAACTTGAAATGTCTGTTATTCCACTTTCTACTATCTAGTTGAACCATTCCAAGAAACCCTTGGAAATAACACCTGGGGCTTTTTTTTTAAGCACAAGAATAATAAGGAAGTATCATTTCTTCCTTTTACCTGCATTTAGGTAGGAAATACCTTTACTAACTGCCAAAGATAGAGATGGGCCATGAGCCACGGTGAAGAAATCTCATAATATCCTCCATTAATTCTCTTAATCCTATCCCTACCCTTTTTATCAGCATATGACTTAGAAATAGTAAAATATATATATATATATATATATATTTTACTATTTCTATTTACTATTTACTATTTTTTACTATTACTATTACTAATTTTTTACTATTACTAATTTACTATTATTGTTTATCCCCAATTAGCTTTCCATCCCTCTCATTAGCTCCAAGTATCTTTCCTTCCACCAATTTCTTGTTCAGGAACCAAATCATTAAATATAATGAGGAAGTATGTAGTAAAACACAAAAATAAAGTATTATGATACCTTTAGAAATCATTGACTCTGAGGCTACATTAAGGAAGGGACCTGACTCTCGTCTTTGATCTCCTAACTCATAAAGGCAGTTTGCTTGGTCTTGCTAGAGTGAAGAGCCCTGCCCTGTGGCATTGGCTGGATGGTAGTAATTGATGTGGTATACTTTTTTCAAGGTTCTCAGTGAATGTGCTACCATAAAGCCAGGGGAATGAAAAACCTTATTTTTTGCACTTACTTCTTTCTGTATTAGCTCTTCAATTTACTATTAGCAGTGCTCTCTCTTTTCCAGATGGAAACCCAGGATCAATAGAAATAATGTGCTGTGTTTTGAATTTGTATAGATATCAAGGTTTTTAAACTTCCTTACCCTTTAATATCATAGTTCAGATTGGATGCTTTCATTAGACTTTTTTCTTTTTTGGGGTACTGGGGATGGAACCCAGAGCATTCTGAATCCGAGCTACACCCCCAGCCCTTTTTTATGTTTTATTTTGAAGCAGGTTCTCGCTAAGTTGCTGAAACTGGCTTCAAACTTGGGATCCTCCTGCCTCAGCCTCCCAAGTACTAGGATTACAGGCTTGTGCCAGCACGCCTGGCCGACTTTTTCTTTTCCATTGACTTCTGCAACAACTTTTCTTCAAGCCAAAGTGGAGAAAAGCTTTTGCATTACATACTTTTCTGCTTTCAGGATAAATTATAGGCAGAGGAAAAGTTTTCATTAGGAGGAATTTGAAGGAGTACAAGCATTTTTTCCCCTTGAAGACATGTCTCAAGTTTCCTTTTGAGTTGAAAAAACCTACTTAGAATATGAGGTTAATTTTGCTTTGACATGACTTCCGTTTTTATTTCCTTTAACAGAACTACGGTGCTTTATTTGTTTGATCATTGATTCATTATGTAATATCAGCATCCCACAGAATCCAAAGATTTAGAAAAAAGGGGCCCATGTCCTTTTCAACTTATTCACCCGCTTCTACATATGGCTAAAATAATTGTGAGCTGTGTGAGTGCTAGAACATTTTTCCAAATACATTATTTTGAAGTTATAGGTCAAGTTATTATGGGCACAGTGACCTTGTCAAAATAAAACTCACACCTTATGCCATCTGGTGGTTGACGAGAATATATTTAGTGCAAATTGATTCTTTTCATAAATGCTTTTTGTAAATTTTGGGGTTGATTATTAAGAAAAACTTTTAAGTTTTTAACAGATATTACATTTATCTGCATTTTATTGTAGCATAAATATTTGGGTATATGCAAATGTATAGAAGTATAGTAAAAATCTAAAGAATGGTGAAATTCAAGTTTTTTCAGATAATTATCAAAAGTCTTGTGTTCATCAAAATACATGAGGTATGATAAAGTGGCCAATTCTCTCAGACTAAAGTAGAAAATATCTGGGTAGCTACACAAGTGAGTCATTGGTCTATATGTCTATGCAGTGTAATACCATTATGTACCTCTCTCTTTTAATATGTATTTAAAAATGTAGCTGGGTGTGGTGGTGCACACTTGTAATCCCAGTGCTAGAGAGGCTGAGATAGAAGGATTGCAGGTTCGAGGCCAATGTCAGCAACGTAGCGAGACTCAGCAACCTAGCAACACCTTGTTTCAAAACAAAAAATAAAAAAAGGGCTGAGGGTCTGGCTTGAAGCTAGAATGCCCCTGGATTCAATCCCCAGTACCACAATAAGAAAGAAAGAGAGAGCTTTTCTTGCAGTGACATTTTCTGTTTTTTTTAAGCAGGAAATGCAAATCGAGACTTATTTGCATAATATTAAGGAAAAAGACCTTTTCTCTTTTGCCACTGTTCTGTTTTCCTGTTGTCCTTCCCTGCCCTCATCAATCAATACCTGATTCTTAAGCCTCACAAAAGTATTATTTCCCGCTATTATCTGGGGATCTGAGGTCTCTTCCCCATTTGTGCCTTCTTCCTCGGGTCTCTTTCTCAGCAGGGTCTTTGCTGGTGGCCTAGAGTTAGGATTTGGTCTGAATTAAAAGGTGGGGTGTAGAGTGGTTAAATGCAGAGACCCTGAAGCCAGGCTGCCTGGATCTGAATCCTGGTCACTGGCTCTGACCTTGAGCGGTCCTCTGCTTCTTCGTGCCTCAGTTTCATCTGTTCAATAGCAGTTACTAAGTCTCCCTACCCCCCAAAGACACTGTGAGGATTATACAAATTAATATATGTGAAGTGCTTCAAACAGTGTCTGGCACATGGTGCGTACTCATAAGATCCGCTGTTGTTCGTGCTTTTCCTGCTGCGGCCCTAGATCAACTTGCAGATGGAAGATCTTTGTTTGGAAGCAGCATGGGGAAGAGCGTGGGTATCAGAGTCAGACAGATCTCGGGGGAATTCAGCCCTCTCTGAACTTGCTTCCTCATCTATTGCATGGAAATCCCTTTATGTACCTTGCAAAGTTGTTTTGCACTGGAGCTCTTGAATGAGATCATATATTTAAAACTATACAGTATGGCAAACGAGCATTAGTCTTTAAGGAGAAGGGAAGATGAGCTCATGCCCCCACCCCTAGTTTTTCAGAGGATAGAAATAATCTTTCTCCAAATATGTAAAAAATGTAAAATTTCCTCAGGTTAGAAAACACCTGCCATGACCACATTTATTGTATCCTCTGATGCCGGTGGCTCCTTTTCCTCCTCCACTCTGCCTCTGCCTGGCAAAGCACTTCACAGCTCTGACATCTCTTGTGAACCCGCCCCTGACATGCTCAGGTGCCTGCAGCTCCCCGTCCTCTCTTCCTGTAGTGCCCTATCCCTGTTTCCTTTAGCCCTTGTGGCATAGAAATTCATCTGTTCATGGAGAGTGACCAGGGCAGGGACATTGATATAGCTCTGCATTCCCAATACTTAGCATGGTGCCTGACCAATAGTAGGCACTCAATTAATGTTTTTCAAAAGATACATACTTACCCTGCTTCCCCTTAGGATTAATTGTGAAAGCAGTTCATTTAAAATAAAATAAAAATTAGCTGTAGACGTTTATTTATTTATTTATTTATTTATTTATTTATTTATTTATTTATTTTGTGGTGCTGGGGATTGAACCCAGGGGCATTCTACCTCCCAGCCATACCCCCATCCCTATTTTTTATTCTTTATTTTGAAACAGGGTCTCACTAAGTTGTGGAGGGCCTCACTAAGTAGCCGAGGCTGGCTGCGGACCCAGATCCTCCTGTCTTAGACTCCCAAGTACCTGGATTACAAGCATGCGCCACCACGCCCAACTAGCTGTAGACTTTTATTAGGGTCCGTTCTTTTTTTTTTTTTTGGCGGTACCAGGGATTGAACACAGGGGTGTTCTACTTCCGCGCTACACCCCCGGCCCTATTTTTTATACTTTATTTTGAAACCGGGTCTCACAAAGTTGCGGAGGGCCTCACTAAGTAGAGAGAGAGATAGAGAGGGCGAGAGCGCCAGAGAGCGCTGAGGCTGGCCTCCACCAAACCGGATCCTCCGGTCTCCGCCTCCCAAAGTACTGGGATTACAAGCATGCACCACCACGCCCAGTTTATTAGGGCCCATTCTAATGTAGAGATTAGGATTCTATTTGGGGAATTCTAGGGTGCATTCATAAACAGGGATTGAAAATTGGAAATATAAATGACTATCATGAATATTTTATGCAAATTACTGAATTGTACGCATGTTTTAGTTACTAGTAACAGAAACCCATTGTCATTATACTCAGATCATAAATATTCATTTCTCAGTTATTGGTTTGGTGGTCATTTCTAGGGCTTT
Organism: Glis glis; assembly: GCA_004027185.1. Lineage (NCBI taxonomy): Eukaryota > Metazoa > Chordata > Mammalia > Rodentia > Gliridae > Glis > Glis glis. The sequence goes on along the minus strand of PVJS01026120.1, from coordinate 12,277 downwards.
TTTTTTTCTTTCCTTTTCTAGTGCCTCGACTGTCTTTTGGATAGTCACGCAAATGCTTTATGTTTCTCAAGACATGGGAAAGAACACAAATCTAGAATCTAATCAATCATTTATAATTATTTTCTCTAGAGAAATAGGGAAAGATATAAAATCAGAAATAGTGAAAGATATAAAATCAGAAAGTAATGAAAGCTGTTCTTTTGAGCAGCTTATATGTGCTTATGCACATATAAAACTGCATGTCCTACTCAAGCTAATGATTTCTTATGTGATAACAAGAAAAATCTCTATCAGTAGTCGAAGCTTTGGCAGCCAGCAAGTTATCTAATTAAAAGTTATTACTTCTGGTGGGGTTTTACGTCCAGTTTAGCTTTAGAAAAGAAGGCTGCCGCCGGGCGTAGTAGCACACGCTTGTAATCCCAGTACTTTGGGAGGCGGAGACCGGAGGATCCGGGTTCGTGGCCAGCCTCAGCTCTCTCTCTCTCTCTTTCTCTCTCTCTCTCTCTCTCTCTCCTTAGTGAGGCCCTCCGCAACTTCATGAGACCCGGTTTCAAAATAAAGTATAAAAAATAGGGCCGGGGGTGTAGCGCGGAGGTAGATCGCCCCTGGGTTCAATCCCCGGTACTGCAAAAAAAAAAAAAAAAAAAAAGAAGGCTGCCCTGGCCCACACATGGGAGGTCTAGAGGGAACAGAGAGTGACATGGCACTCTTCATTCCTGACACTTGGCCAGCCACCATGTGTGGCTGACAGGCCTCTCGTACAACCCACAACAGTATCCTTCAGCTTTCTTGAAAGCCACACCTCATCAGCTTCTACTCCAGGCCACACCACCTGGCTCCCCCGCTGACACAGCCTCAGAACGAGGCCCCAGCCCCGCTTTCCAAGGGGGTTGTCACCCCTGAGATGTCCCCTCTACTGCTACATGTGGGGGGGAGGCGGGGGGGGGGAAGCGGGGGGAGGGACACCAAGAGCTGTGTGCATGTGTGTTAACACCAAACTGATACTCATTGTGAAGTGAGACTACAATGCACCAATAAAAACATAAAAAAAAAGAAATTCTATGAGAGGAAGTAAATGCTATTTCCATATGACCAGTGCAAAAAACTGAGGCGCAAAGAGATTAATAGATTTGCATGAGGCTATTGATAAATACGAATTTTATTAGAAAATTAAAACAAGTATTTCCTGTTTGCCTACTGATATGTACTTACGAAGAGCTTACCTTTTTTAGGTAAGTGTAAAAATATTGCCCCCCGAAATGCATCAACTGCATGTACTAATAAAGTGTACTTTTTCTGAAAAAAATTTTTTTGCTTTTCGTCAATATCACATTCTATTATTAAACAACATTACTTCTATGTAAAAAAATCTGCTATATCAAATACCAATATAAAACTTTCTTCTATTATAAAATATACTCTAGACTTCATTGTCCTGTCTTTATAAATTAAGGAGTGAATACATATTATATTATTTCTAAGCTGCTTTAGTGTCTGAATTTGTATGTGTTTTAACAAAAACACAAATTATCTTTCTTTTAATATATTTGTTTGATCCCCTTTTCTCCAGTTACATGGAAAACATTCATGCTGAGCACATTCATTTAATATATGTTTGTGCTATTCTTTCAGGTTTATTGAATTTAAACTTTTTTATAGGTTTACATAATTACATACTTAATGCATTTTTGAGGAATTTTTTATTCCCCCAAGATTAGACTTTGAGTGCCATCTTGTGGTGAAGGAGGGAATTGGCATTAGCGTGTAGATTGCTTACGCCTGACCCTTTGTGGTATTGAACCATTCCAGAGTCCTTCCATTTGTCTGCAAAACTGTCCAGAAAATGAGAACTCGTCTCCATTTATAACGGAGGTACCATAAAAGCTTAAGAAGAGATAAAAATAAAATTCAACAAGGTTACCCAGTAACACAGTCAAAATTTGAACCCAGGCCTGCCTGGTGCCACAACCCATGATTTTTCCATTGGCGTCTGCCCTGAGTACCCCAGGCACCCTGGGAGCCCCTGAGGATGGGCGCTGGCTCTGGGGAGGGCTCTGGAGATGGGTACACGGCATGTTGCAGAGGACGCTCTCATGGGAGAAAAGGAAGTATTGCCACTTGCTCTTGGAAAGCAACACAGAGAAAGCTCTTTCTGGCTAATGTCATTGCCCTTTTGGTCTTGGAAAATGGCTACCACATTTTTCTCCCACTAAATTTTCTCTTTTTCAGAATAAACAAATCCAGTTTTTTAAAATATATTCATTTATTGGTGCATTGTAGTTATACGTTTTGATAAGTGTCAGGGACAAATCCAGTTTTTTAACATTTATTTACTTAGTACTAGGGATTGAACCCAAGGGCATTCTGTCTCTGTGCTACGCCCACAGCCCTTTTTACTTTTTATTTTGACATAGGGTCTCATTAAGTTACCCCTCACTAACCTCAAACCTGTGGTCCTCCTGTCTCAGCCTCCCAAATACTGGTATTATAGGAGTGTGCCATTGTACCTGGCTTCAACTTTTTAAAAAATGAAATCTATATTCTTTTTTGGGGGGGCCTTTCTCATAGATATAATTCATTTTATCAATTTCTTTCTCAGAATGTAGCCCCAAAATGTTTACCATGAATTTCTGGTTGTAGCACAGAATTTAGTAAAGCCTCTTATGTTACAAACTCTATAGGTTAAGGTTGTCTTCCTTTCTTGCTCCTGAAAGAGAGGAGTTTTGATATGAATAAAAAATGCATATTGAGCTTTTTTCCCCTAAGAAATTGCCTCTTTGGTCCTGCTCTCACATTTTGAGGGGATCTCCCTCCCTCCCTTCTTTCCCTCCTTTCCCCCTCTTCCCTCTCTTTCTCCCTAACCTTTTCCTCTTTTGTTCATCCAGAGAAATATGATACCTGGACTGGCTCAGGTCTTGCCCATATCCTCCCTGGATATGGGAGAGAAATTATAGACATACAGACAAATATGAGAGGTGAGAGGAGGAGAGGTATTCCCCAGAGGCCTATTAGATTGTATTTTACCAGAGGAAGGGGGGAATGAGAAGGAAGCCAAGAAATCCCCTTAGAACATGTTACCAAAAACAGGATTACTGATGGAAGGATAGGATAAATGTTATGATTCTTGCTATGCACATAAAGCCGCTTTTCAAGAACATGTTGCAATTTACAGTGCCACCAAAATTATGTTAAAAATCTAAAAATAAACAAGCATTAAGGTTTTTCGTTTTACTTCACAATCATTTAATTTGTATTTCTTAGTGATGCTAAATATTCCTGTGTTAATAACTTGTGTTTTTCAATCCTATAAAGTCAAATGGTTGAATAAAAAAGAGATAACAATATTTAGATCACATTTTGAAGGCAAAGGTTTATCAGTAAAAGAGAAATGGTATTTGTGCTATGCTGTTTTCTAAGGTCATATTTGCCCTGAGGAAAACAAAATCTCATGACTTTTTTTTTTTTAGCTCAAAGTTCACGTGGAGCTGGGAATCATTTGTGTTCCTGCTAACTAGAGTGGAGAGACCTCATAATTTAAGGGGCACTGAGTAAACTTCAGAAGGGTCAAGCCTTGGTTGTGGGGCCAAGTTAGCCTCCAGATAAAGGCTGTCCTTGACCCATAAAGATCTTAAAAACAAACTATGAAGGTATCAAACTCATTCAAAAAATCCTGAATTGCATATCAGAACAAAGCACAACCATATTAATAGGAACGTTACAAAATTCAGCATAAAATCTACAGTTTCCAGGCCCACATAAAAAATCAATGGTAGTGCAAATAAGCAGGAAAATATGACTCATGACCAGAAGAAAAATATCAATTGATATAAATAGATCCATAAATGATAAAGATGGTGGAATTAGTAGATATGGGCTTTACTGCAGCTATTATCCATCTTCCAAAATATACTCGAGTAGCTGAAGAATAATATGAATATGATGAAGAAAGAAATGGAAGATATGCAAAAGATCAAGGAACATCATCTAGAGAGAAAAGTAAATAAAAATGTTTAAAGAGCAGCAGAGAAAATGCTACAGAAGAAATGGCCAGTGTACTTAAAAGTGCAGCATATGAATTACTAAGAATAGAAAAAAAAGACTGAATAGAAAACATAAAGAACCTCAGTGAGCTCTGGGACAATTTCAAGTGGCATAAGATACATACAATTGGTGTCTCAGAAGACAGAACAGAAAAAAAATATTTAAATAAAAATTATGGCTCAGGGAAAAAATGGTCAACATCATTAGCAATCAGGGAGATGTAAATCAAAACTGCACTGAGATTCCATCTAACCCCTATCAGAATGCAATCATCAAGAAATCAAACAATAAATGCTGGCAAGGATGTGGGGGAATTAGAACTCTTCTACACTGTTGGTGGGATTGCAAATTAGTGCAGCCACTATGGAGATCAGTGTGGAGATTCCTCAGAAAATTGAGAATGGATCCATCATATGACCCAGATATACCACTCCTGGGTATCTTTCCAAAGGGGCTGAAATCAGAATATTACAGTAATATATATATATATATATATATATATATATATATATATCCATGTTCATAACAGCACAATTCACAATAGCCAAATTAAGAAACCAGTCTAGGTGCCCATCAATAGATGAATGGATTACAAAATTATGGGATATGCACACAATGGAATTCTACTCAGCAATAAAGAACAAAATTATTTCATTTGCAGGAAAATGGGTGGACCTGGAGAACGATATGTTAAGTGAGATCAGCTGGTCACAGAAAGTGAAGGGTCATGTGTTTTCTCTCATGTGGGGAAGCTAGGGAGTAATCGGATGCCAGAGGGACTTAAGATAATGGGGGAGAAACTTCAGTGGAGCAAAGGAGGTGGTCTAGGGGAAGGTGTGGGGGGAGAGAATCAATGAAGGAATCACTTCCATTGACATTATGTACATATGACAGAATACCAGTGTCAATCTCAATATCCTTTATGTGGAAGGGGGGAGTGGGGAGGGATCCAGGGAAAAGCCCACCAAGTGCTGTGTGCATGTTTGTCACTATCACTATGAACTACATTATGATGTGAGACTATAATGCAACAGTAAAAGTATAAAAGCAAATAATTATGGCTGAAAAGTTTCCAAATTTGATGAAAGCTATAAACTCATAGACCAAGAAGTTCAACAAATTCTAAGAAACAGAAATACAAAGCAACCATATCAAGTCACGTAAAAATAAAACTGCTGAAACTCAGAGATAAAAAAAATTAAAAGTAGCCAAGGATAAAAAACTCTACATATTAAATATAAAGGAGCAAAGACAAAAACAACTATAACTTCATATCAGAAACCTTGCAAGCCAAAATATAACAAATGACAACTTTAAAGTGGTTGGAATTGTCAAACCTAAAATTCTAAACCTAGTGAAAATATCTCCCTAAAATAAAGAATTTTTCAGATTAATAAATCTAACCACATAGAGAAAATGAAAAAATTTCTTGAAAGACAACATTTACCAAGGCTCATTTAAAAAGAAGTAAGGCAGCCTGGCATGATGGCACATGCCTGTAATCCCAGTACTTGGGAGGCTGAGACAGGAGGATCGCAGGTTCAAGAACAGCCTCAGCAACTTAGCCCCACAGCAACTTAGTGAGACCCTGCTTCAAAATAAAAAATAAAAACAACTGAGGGTGTGGCTTGGAGGTAGAATGTCCCTGGGTTCAATCCTTAGTACCAAGAACAAAAAGAAAACAGAAAAACAAACAGGCTAGCGATGTAGCTTGGTGGCAGACAACTTGACTAGCATATGTGAGGCCCTGGTTTTAATCCCCAGCACTAAAAAAGGAAAGAAATGAATAGCCTAAATAATTGTATACCTAATAAAGAAATTGAACTTATAACTAAAAGCCTTCACACAAGGACAACACCAAGCCCAGATAGATTCACTGGAGAATTTTTCCACACATTTGGAAAATATAATTCGAATGTACATAAAATCTTGGAGAAAACAGAATAGAGAAAACTTTCCAATACCTGTTATAAGGTCAGTATTACTTCAAAAGCAAAATCAAAGACAGTACATAAAAAGTAAACTGGAGGTCATAATACCTCATAGACACAGATGCAAAATTTTTAGCAAATTAGTTCCAATCATAACATATAATTTTAAACATTGATTTTTAAAAATTATTTATAAATGATTTAATTTATTATGACCAAGTGGGGTTTAACCAGGAATGTAAACTTGGTTTAACATTTGAAAAATCCAAACAATGTAAAATAGAATATGATCCTCTCAAAAAGTGAAGAGAAATTCAATATACCCTCCTGATTTAAAACAAAGAAACAAACACAAAACTCTCAGAAAACTAAGACTAGAAAAGAACTTCCTCGACCTGATGAAAACACATCTATTAAAAAAACTACAGCCAGCCAGATGTGGTGGCACATGCATGTAATCCCAGTACTTAGGAGGCTGAGATAGGAGGATCACAGGTTCGAGGATAGTCTCAGCAACTTAGTGAGGCCCTCAGCAACCTAGCAAGATCCTGTTTCAAAACCAAAAAATTAAAAAGGGCTGGGGGTATAGCTTGGAGGTAGAATGGTCCTGAGTTCAATCCCCAGTACCAAAACAACAAACAAACAAACAAACAAAACCCTACAGTCAGGCATAGTGGTACACAACTGTAATCCTAGTACTTGGGAGGCTGAGACAAGAGGATTGCAGGTTCAAGGCCTGCCTCAGCAAGTTAGCGAGAGCCTGTTTCAAAATAAAAAATAAAAAGGGGGTATAGCTCAGAGATGGAATGGTCCTGAGTTCAATCCCCAGTACCAAAAATAAAACAAAAACCTGTATATGATGGCTAAATGTTTAGCCCCTAACATCAGGAACAAAGCAAGGCTATCTGCCCTCCCCATTCCCATGCACTGTTTTCTGGAGGCTTTTTTATGTTCTTTGTAGCACATATTGATAGATGTTGATTTTTGCATTTGTTCATTTCTCTCTCCTCTCTGTGGGGACTCCTCTTCATGTCTCATTCCTGCTGTCTCATTAGCTCCTACTGTCTTTCATATGGCAGGTGCTCAATAAATATGAAATTTTTTATTCCTCAATAAATATTAAAATTTTCAGTAGTGTTATATAAACGAGGTGAGCCTGTGGAACAAAACTATGTCTAGGCCACTTAATTTTCCTCAATTAACAACTTTTTCACCCAGCGTTTTCTTGTTATAATATATTCCAAAAGATAGCCATCATCAAAAGAAATTTTATAAAAATTTTTGTTTCCGTATGTGAACTTCACTAAGGAAACGCTGTGGTAGCTTCGCTGGGGCTCGTCATTGTCTCACCAGCTTGGTTTTTTCTAGGATAAGTCAGGAATTTTTATGATAGAATTTTCCTGTTGTGTGGTAGTACAGAGATTCACAAAGTGATTGGCTTTCTGCCCCCTTTTCTGAGAAAAGAGAACTGCTCAGCACCCCTTTGGGTACTTTCACCACCCCCATATTTTTATTGAGTGCCCCCCCGAATTGCACTTGAGGTTACTACCACCCCCCATCAGTGCAGCATCCCCTCCCAAGGGTGGTATCGAAGACTTTGTGAATCTATGGCTTAGTGGGTTGAGTAGTGTCCCCCAGAGTTCATACTCCACCCCTGGACTTCAGAGTATGATCTTATTTCAAAACAGGATCTTTGCAGATGTAATTTATTAAGATGAAGCCCTAATGAATTGAGGAGTGCCCTGTATCCAATTTTTCAGCCCTCAGCCTTTTTTTTTTTTTCGGAACAGGGTTCACTAAGTTGCAGAGGATCTCGCTAAATTGCTGAGGCTGGCTGCAAACCTGCAATCATCCTGTCTCAGCTTCCTAAGTACTAGGATTACAGGCGCGCACTACTGCACCCAGCTCATAGCCTGTTATTTTTTAATCCTCATGATAAGAGGAAAGGACACGCAGAGATATACACAAGAAAGGCCACGTGGCCATGGAGGCGAGCCTGGAATGATGCAGATATGAGCAAAGAAACACCAAGGACTGCAGAGCCAGAGGAGGCAAGAGGGGGTTCTGACCTAGAACCTTCAGCGGGAATGTGGCTCTGCTACCTCCTCGATTCCAGACTTGTAGCTCCTGGAACTGTGAGAGAATAATTTCTGTTGCAGTAGTCCCCTCTTACCTATGGTTTTAGTTGCCAAAGTCAGCTATAGTTCAAAAATATTTAATGAAGTACCAACAAAAATAAATGGTGGTGAGGATGTGGAGCAACAGGAGCTCATATACTGTTGGTGGGACTGCAAATTAGTACCACTATGGAGATCAGTATGGAGGTTCCTCAAAAGATTAGGAATGGAACCACCATTTGACCCAGCTATACCACTCCTTGGTATCTTTCCAAAAGAATTGAAGTTAGAACACCATAATGATACATGCATATCCATGTTTATAGCAGCACAATTCACAATGGCCAAGTTATAGAACCAGCCTAGGTGTCCATCCACAGATGAATGGATAAAGAAAATGTAGTACTCAGCCATAAAGAGGAACAAAATTATATTACTTGTTGAGAATAGATGGAACTAGAGAATATTATGTTAAGTGAGATGAGCCAGTCAGTCACAGAAAGTCAAGGGTCATATGTTTTCTTGCATATGTGGGAGCTAGAGAGAAAATAAGAAACAAGAGGGACTTCAGATAAATGTGGAGAGAGACCAGTAGAATAGAGGAAGGGGATGGAGAGAGGGAGATGAGTAGGGAAAAAGGAGAATTGATGAAGGAAACAGTTCAAATTATGCTATGTCCATATATAAAGGTATCACTACCAATCTCACTAATATATACATGGAGGGGTGGGTAGCAGAGTAGGATCTGGAGGGAAACACACCAAGCGGTGTGTGCATGTATGTGTCTATATCACTTTGAACCTTACTATGATGTATAATTACAATGCACCAATAAAAGTATACAAATTAAATGGGAAAGTCCCAGAAATAAAGGATTCATAAATTTTAAATTGCATGCCATTCTGAATAGTGTGATAAAATCTCATATTGTCCCTTTTGGTCCCATCCAGGATGTGAATCATCCCTTTGGCCACTGTGTCCAATGCTGTGTACACTACCTGCCCATTAGAAACTTAGCACCTGTCTTGGTTCTTGAACCCACTGTCACAGTATCTCAGTGTTTGTGTTCAAGGAACCCTCATTTTACTTAAGAGCGGAGCCAAAACACAAGAGATGTGAGAGCACCACATGATGCTGGTAATTTGCCTATGCCAAAGAGAAGCCATAAAATGTTTGCTTTGGGTGAAAGTTTTCGACCTAATAAGGAAAGAGAAAAACCAGATGCTGAGGTTGTTAAGGTCTATAGTAAAATTGAATCCTCTATTCATGAGATTGTGAAGAAGGAAAAAGAAATTTGTCCCAGTTTTGCTGTCATACCTCAAACTGCAAAAGTTATGGCCATAGCAAGTGCTATGTTAAGATAGAAAAGGCATTAAGTCTATGTATAAGAAAAACATAGTATATATAGGGTTCAGTATTCCCTGTGGCTTCAGGCATCCACTGGGGGTCTTGGAACATATCTACACAAATAAGGGGGATACCTATATATATATATATTTTTTGCGGTACCAGGGATGGAACTCAGGGGCGTTCTACCTCCGAGCTACACTCCCAGCCCTATTTTTTATACTTTATTTTGAAACCAGTTCTCACGAAGTTGTGGAGGGCATCACTAAGTAGCTGAGGCTGGCCGTGAACCTGGATCCTCCAGTCTCTGCCTCCCAAGTACTAGGATTACAAACATGCGCCACCACACCCGGCCTGGATACCTATATTTTAAATCACCAAGTTCGTAGTAGTTTGTAGTGGTGACCCCAGGAAATGAATAGACATTGTTATACCATATGATGTTTTTATTACTTATATAATATTAATCTTATATTTGTTTGCTTCTCTGACTGCTTCTGTTTTGGAAAGCACACACTGAGATAATTGCACTTTACGACTAGCACTCAGAATGGCACCACGTTCAAGGCCCATCCTTCTCCTTTCCTGCTTCATTTCATTTGTTTGGTTTATTTCCCTCAAATGTAGTGTTCACTGTCCAAATGCACTTGGAAATTTAGATGTAATTTCTTTTTTCTCTTTGTAGGTATACTGTTACCAAGTCTCGGCTCACTAGAGAAAACCAAATACTTCACAAAGTCAGTAGTTCAGTTGAAAGGAATCATCTCTGCCCAACTCCAAGTAAATTGGATTCAGCCTATTTGGGTTTTGTTCTTATAACTAAAGTATTATTCATAATAATAAATTTAAATTTCTTTCAGCACTAATAAGTTGGAATACATGAGGGCTAATTCTTGTGTCCTCCTTTTAAGGTTGATTCAAGTCTTTCTAACAAAACAAATTCAGTAAATCAATGGCATAGGATTGAAGCTTTTGAAAGTTGAATTATGTTTTTTAGCTTATTACCTGTCATAATACCCAATTTAAAAATAGAAGGCTGTCTTAAAATAAAAAAAAAACAGCCAAAGTGAAGTGTTCAAAAACTGATCCCTGCAACTCATTGTAGAGTCAGACAAATAGGAGATATGGCTGAAAAGAAAGGAACAATGTTAATTGAGTTGTGGTTTGTTCTCTTAAAAATTCATGTCTTCCCAAGAGACCAGTGTGAGTTGTTTGGACAGGTAAAGGGCGGCAAGTGTTGAGCAGGAAGAGAGAGCTGGTAACCTATAATGGAAGTCAGCTAGTAGGGAGACATTTGGGATCAGAGAACTTGGGTTTTTTTTTCAAATTTTTAAAATTTTAATTGAAATAAAATACATATTTATGGGGTACAGTGTGCTATTTCAATACATGTATACAATGGTCAATGATCAAATCAGGTATTGCTATATCCATCACCTTAAATATTTAAAATTTCTTTGTTTTGGGAATATTCAAAATCCTTCCTCTTATATATTTTGAAATATACAATACTGTCAATCATAGTTATTATCCTACTGTGCTATAGAACATTAGAAATTATTCACCCTACTAACTATATCCTATATCTTGGAATATTTTGATACTTCAACCACTTAGTGGAAAGTCTATTAACATCTTGAAAAACTTCTAAGAAATATACTTTGTACAATATTGATTATGCCCAAAGATTCTTTAAATCTTATTTATTGACCAACAGTGCATGCTCAGAGGCATGGCTTGCTCTGTGTTTTTCCTTGCTATTCTATATCTCCTGGTTGGTACTGTTTTAGGCTGACTCAGGACCTAGATTCTATCTAATGGCTCTTCAGAACCTTTCCCTGGGTTCTCTGGACTGGGCCAGGATATGAGGGACAAAAGAGAGGCTTGGAGATCATATGAGAATATTTTGGGGGGAGCATCTCTGCAGGAAGTGGGCATTACTCCTGCTTAACATTGAATTTGTCATGAGTCAGTCATATGAGAACTTGGGTTTAGACCCCAGCTCTGTGTAATTATGGGAAGGTGATGTAACCTCTGAGTTTCAATTCTTCATCTTCAAAGATTACAATAGCAGAGAAGATTTTCTGAAAATATTAGTTTCTAATATCCTGCCCTATCTCAAAGGATTCTTGCAACTAAACAACTCCACGTATGTAAAAATTCTTTGTAAACTGGGAAGTACTGCAAAGTATTAGTTAGCAATTTTCCTGTTCCCTATCTGTTAAACACAGCAGCATGTGAATGCCAGGCCTGGCAATGCCCTTCCCTCCGTGGTTCTCCGGGCCCTGGTTCTGCGGCACCACTTGGAGTTCCTCCTCTAAACTCCCAGCCCGTTTCCTCCCTTCAGCTCGGCCTTTGCCTTCGTGCAGCCTTCGGGGACCTGCGAGGACTGGTGACGTGCTGCCTTCTCCAGCCCTGCCCTCACTCCTTCCATGAGTTCTCTGCTCCTCTGTCTTCCCCACCAGCTTCACCAATGGAAGAGATCATTTGGTTAAGTTGATGGTTACAGAGATTCCTGTCCATGTGTTGTCACAATGGTTTCTATAGCTCAGATCTGCCTGAGATTTTATCAGGTCTAAAATCCTTTAATTATTTCCTGTCTCCTTCAGGATAAAATTAAGACTCTTTGACACAGACAGTCCTTGATGCTCTATTCCCTGTCTGTCTTTGCAGTAATATTTCTTCCCTCTCCCCTCGGGTTCTAAATACCACTGACTTATTTGGGTGGTGATTGTTTATTCCCTGTATTATTTCCCCAAAAAAGGTACACTGTGTTTCCTTATACCCACACTCCAAATTTTCTTCCTGCCTCTTTACTTTCTTTTTTTTTTTTTTTTTTTT